>JABWTJ010000124.1:1987141-2000889 GCA_016801875.1 Solanum sitiens | reverse complement strand
TTTGTCAAATATTTCGAATATATATATACACACACTTATTACTTTAATCATATCAATAAAAATCATTATTATTTTTCTATTTTATACTCAACATTAATGACTTATTCCTAAGTCATTTTACAAGACGTAATATTATTCGTCAATTAATAAAAACATTATATGAATTATATTCTCATATCAATTTTATTTCTTGCAAAACGTGTAAAACTTAAAATGAATAAGTAAAAATTAACTGCGGGGCAATCACTTAACATTTGAATTAATTAGCGTAATGTAAATGGTTGTACGTTGAAGGAAAATAAACTTGTGTTATTTCTTTTTTACAGTGTTAGTGGACCGAGTATATATATATATATATATAACACTAAACTGTTTAAATGTATAGATAATATTTCGACACTGATATTATGGCATATTTTAAATGAACTCATGTACGTGTAGTATATTATACGTAATTCATACTAGACTCTTCGATTTTCTAATTTGAAAATACTTATACGCATATTTATAAATGTAAATTACGTTAATAAGCTAGCTATACTTTAAAATATATTATTTTCCTTATGCATGAAGTTTACTAAGCCTCAAGAATTCATGCATGTTCACTAAGATGTCGTTTCGATGAATGAAACGTAACAAATAAAAGTGTATCATAAATATTTTAAAACTGAAGGATTATTAAAAAATTCTCCATCCAATGGTGAGCCTTGCACGATGTCCTATCGATAATTTTTATTATGTGATTGGGAAATGAGAATATTTAAATATGTTTACTTAATTACGTATTGCTGATATTACGACATCACCACTGCTATTTATGAGTAAAATTATGTTTTTCTTACAGATTGTTGATATTACGACATTGCCACTACTCTTTACACGTAAATCGCGTTTGCTGATAGCGTTTTATGAGTAAAATTTTGTTTTTCCTACGAATTGTTGAAATTACGACATTGCCACTATGCTTTACACGTAAATCGCGTTTGCTAATACCGTTTTATGAGTAAAATTTTGTTTTTCCTACGAATTGTTGAAATTACTATATTGCCACTACCCTTTATACATTTATCGCGTTTTAATTTTTTTTTCTTACAAATTGTTGATATTACGATATTGCCACAACTTTTTGTACATGAAATCGCGTTCAGCTATGAGTAGAATTATATTTTTTCTTATAAATTGTTGATATTACTATATATTACTCTTGCGTTTTATTTTATTTGTCAAATATTTCGAATATATATATACACACACTTATTACTTTAATCATATCAATAAAAATCATTATTATTTTTCTATTTTATACTCAACATTAATGACTTATTCCTAAGTCATTTTACAAGACGTAATATTATTCGTCAATTAATAAAAACATTATATGAATTATATTCTCATATCAATTTTATTTCTTGCAAAACGTGTAAAACTTAAAATGAATAAGTAAAAATTAACTGCGGGGCAATCACTTAACATTTGAATTAATTAGCGTAATGTAAATGGTTGTACGTTGAAGGAAAATAAACTTGTGTTATTTCTTTTTTACAGTGTTAGTGGACCGAGTATATATATATATATAACACTAAACTGTTTAAATGTATAGATAATATTTCGACACTGATATTATGACATATTTTAAATGAACTCATGTACGTGTAATATATTATACGTAATTCATACTAGACTCTTCGATTTTCTAATTTGAAAATACTTATACGCATATTTATAAATGTAAATTACGTTAATAAGCTAGCTATACTTTAAAATATATTATTTTCCTTATGCATGAAGTTTACTAAGCCTCAAGAATTCATGCATGTTCACTAAGATGTCGTTTCGATGAATGAAACGTAACAAATAAAAGTGTATCATAAATATTTTAAAACTGAAGGATTATTAAAAAATTCTCCATCCAATGGTGAGCCTTGCACGATGTCCTATCGATAATTTTTATTATGTGATTGGGAAATGAGAATATTTAAATATGTTTACTTAATTACGTATTTCTGATATTACGACATCGCCAGTGCTATTTATGAGTAAAATTATGTTTTTCTTACACATTGTTGATATTACGACATTGCCACCACTCTTTACACGTAAATCGCGTTTGATGATAGCATTTTATTAGTAAAATTTTGTTTTTCCTATGAATTATTGAAATTACGACATTGCCACTACTCTTTACACGTAAATCGCGTTTGCTGATAGCATTTTATGAGTAAAATTTTATTTTTCCTACGAATTGTTGAAATTACGACATTGCCACTACGCTTTACACGTAAATCGCGTTTGCTAATAGCGTTTTATGAGTAAAATTTTGTTTTTCCTACGAATTGTTGAAATTACTATATTGCCACTACCCTTTATACATTTATCGCGTTTTAATTTTATTTTTCTTACAAATTGTTGATATTACGATATTGCCACAACTTTTTGTACATGAAATCGCGTTAAGCTATGAGTAAAATTATGTTTTTTCTTATAAATTGTTGATATTATTATATATTACTGTTGTGTTTTATTTTATTTATCAAATATTTCGAATATATATATACACACAATTATTACTTTAATCATATCAATAAAAATCATTATTATTTTTCTATTTTATACTCAACATTAATGACCTATTCCTAAGTCATTTTACAAGACGTAATATTATTCGTCAATTAATAAAAACATTATATGAATTATATTCTCATATCAATTTTATTTTTTTGCAAACCGTGTAAAACTTAAAATGAATAAGTAAAAATTAACTGCGGGGCAATCACTTAACATTTGAATTAATTAGCGTAATGTAAATGGTTGTACGTTGAAGGAAAATAAACTTGTGTTATTTCTTTTTTACAGTGTTAGTGGACCGAGTATATATATATATATAACACTAAACTGTTTAAATGTATAGATAATATTTTGACACTGATATTATGGCATATTTTAAATGAACTCATGTACGTGTAATATATTATACGTAATTCATACTAGACTCTTCGATTTTCTAATTTGAAAATACTTATACGCATATTTATAAATGTAAATTACGTTAATAAGCTAGCTATACTTTAAAATATATTATTTTCCTTATGCATGAAGTTTACTAAGCCTCAAGAATTCATGCATGTTCACTAAGATGTCGTTTCGATGAATGAAACGTAACAAATAAAAGTGTATCATAAATATGTTTAAAAACTGAAGGATTATTAAAAAAATTCCTCCATCCAATGGTGGAGCCTTGCACGATGTCCTATCGATAATTTTTATTAAGGTGATTGGGAAATTGAGAATATTTAAATTAGTTTACTTAATGTACGTATTGCATCTATTACGACACGCCAGTGCTATTTTATGAGTAAAATTATTTTTTTTCTTACCACATTGTTGATATTACGACCATGCCCACCACTTCTTTACACGGTAAATCGCGTTTGGATGATTATTGTTTTATGAGTAAAAGTTGTTTTCGTTGCTAATTAATTGAAATTACGACATTTGTCCACAATTCTTTACACGTAAATCGCGTTTGCTGATAGCGTTTATGATTAAAATTTTGTTTTTCCTACGAATTTGTTGAAAATTACGACATTGCACTATGCTCTACACGTTTAAATCGCATTTTCTAATACCGTTTTATGAGTAAAATTTTGTTTTTCCTACGAATTGTTGAAATTACTATATTGCCACTACCCTTTATACATTTATCGCGTTTTAATTTTTTTTTTCTTACAAATTGTTGATATTACGATATTGCCACAACTTTTTGTACATGAAATCGCGTTCAGCTATGAGTAGAATTATGTTTTTTCTTATAAATTGTTGATATTACTATATATTACTCTTGCGTTTTATTTTATTTGTCAAATATTTCGAATATATATACACACACTTATTACTTTAATCATATCAATAAAAATCATTATTATTTTTCTATTTTATACTCAACATTAATGACTTGTTCCTAAATCATTTTACAAGACGTAATATTATTCGTCAATTAATAAAAACATTATATGAATTATATTCTCATATCAATTTATTTCTTGCAAAACGTGTAAAACTTAAAATGAATAAGTAAAAATTAACTGCGGGGCAATCACTTAACATTTGAATTAATTAGCGTAATGTAAATGGTTGTACGTTAAAGGAAAATAAAGTTGTGTTATTTCTTTTTTACAGTGTTAGTGGACCGAGTATATATATATATAACACTAAACTGTTTAAATGTATAGATAATATTTCGACACTGATATTATGGCATATTTTAAATGAACTCATGTACGTGTAATATATTATACGTAATTCATACTAGACTCTTCGATTTTCTAATTTGAAAATACTTATACGCATATTTATAAATGTAAATTACGTTAATAAGCTAGCTATACTTTAAAATATATTATTTTCCTTATGCATGAAGTTCACTAAGCCTCAAGAATTCATGAATGTTCACTAAGATGTCGTTTCGATGAATGAAACGTAACAAATAAAAGTGTATCATAAATATTTTAAAACTGAAGGATTATTAAAAAATTCTCCATCCAATGGTGAGCCTTGCACGATGTCCTAGATAGGACTGGTCACCGGACCGGAACCGGGTCACCGGACCGGAATGAATCGGTACCGGACCGGACCGGAATCCGTTGACCGGATTTTTGACCGGTACCGGGATGAACCGGACCGGAATTACCGGGATGGTTCATCGGTTCCGTCCCGTTCCACTATATACCGGGACGGAACCGGAATTAACCAGAACGGACCGGGACGGTACCGGTACGTCCCATTCCGTTGCCCAGTCTTAGTCCTATCGATAATTTTTATTATGTGATTGGAAAATGAAAATATTTAAATATGTTTACTTAATTACGTATTGCTGATATTACGACATCGCCACTGCTATTTATGAGTAAAATTATGTTTTTTTACAGATTGTTGATATTACGACATTGCCACAACTCTTTACACGTAAATCGCATTTGATGATAGCGTTTTATGAGTAAAATTTTTTTTCCTGCGAATTATTGAAATTACGACATTGCCACTACTATTTACACGTAAATCGCGTTTGCTGATTGCGTTTTATGAGTAAAAATTTTTTTTTCCTACGAATTGTTGAAATTTCGACATTGCCACTATGCTTTACACGTAAATCGCGTTTGATAATAGCGTTTTATGAGTAAAATTTTGTTTTTCCTACGAATTGTTGAAAGTACTATATTGCCACTACCCTTTATACATTTATCGCGTTTTAATTTTATTTTTCTGACAAATTGTTGATATTACGATATTGCCACAACTTTTTGTACATGAAATCGCGTTCAGCTATGAGTAGAATTATGTTTTTTCTTATAAATTGTTGATATTACTATATATTACTCTTGCGTTTTATTTTATTTGTCAAATATTTCGAATATATATATACACACACTTATTACTTTAATCATATCAATAAAAATCATTATTATTGTTCTATTTTATACTCAACATTAATGACTTATTACTAAGTCATTTTTCAAGATGTAATATTATTCGTCAATTAATAAAAACATTATATGAATTATATTCTCATATCAATTTTATTTCTTGCAAAACGTGTAAAATTTAAAATGAATAAGTAAAAATTAACTGCGGGGCAATCACTTAACATTTGAATTAATTAGCGTAATGTAAATGATTGTACGTTGAAGGAAAATAAAGTTGTGTTATTTCATTTTTACAGTGTTAGTGGACCGATTATATATATATATATATAACACTAAACTGTTTAAATGTATAGATAATATTTCGATACTCATATTGTGGCATATTTTAAATGAACTCATGTATGTGTAATATATTATACGTAATTCATACTAGACTATTCGATTTTCTAATTTGAAAATACTTATACGCATATTTATAAATGTAAATTACGTTAATAAGCTAGCTATACTTTAAAATATATTATTTTCCTTATGCATGAAGTTTACTAAGCCTTAAGAATTCATGCATGTTCACTAAGATGTCATTTCGATGAATGAAACGTAACAAATAAAAGTGTATCATAAATATTTTAAAACTGAAGGATTATTAAAAAATTCTCCATCCAATGGTGAGCCTTGCACGATGTCCTATCGATAATTTTTATTATGTGATTGGGAAATGAGAATATTTAAATATGTTTACTTAATTACGTATTGCTGATATTACGACATCGCCACTGCTATTTATGAGTAAAATTATGTTTTTCTTACAGATTGTTGATATTACGACATTGCCACAACTCTTTACACGTAAATCGCATTTGATGATAGCGTTTTATGAGTAAAATTTTGTTTTTCCTGCGAATTATTGAAATTACGACATTGCCACTACTATTTACACGTAAATCGCGTTTGCTGATAGCGTTTTATGAGTAAAATTTTGTTTTTCCTATGAATTGTAGAAATTACGACATTGCCACTATGCTTTACACGTAAATCGCGTTTTCTAATAGCATTTTATGAGTAAAATTTTGTTTTTTCTACGAATTGTTGAAATTACTATATTGCCACTACCCTTAACATATATCGCGTTTTAATTTGATTTTCTTACAAATGGTTGATATTACTATATTGACACAAACTTTTTTTACATGAAATCTCCGAGTTTCAGCTATGAGTAGAATTATTTTTTTTCTTATAAATTGTTGATATTACTATATATTACTCTTGCGTTTTATTTTTTTTGTCAAATATTTCGAATATATATATACACACACTTATTACTTTAATCATATCAATAAAAATTATTATTATTTTTCTATTTTATACTCAACATTAATGACTTATTCCTAAGTCATTTTACAAGACGTAATATTATTCGTCAATTAATAAAACATTATATGAATTATATTCTCATATCAATTTTATTTCTTGCAAAACGTGTAAAACTTAAAATGAATAAGTAAAAATTAACTGCGGGGCAATCACTTAACATTTGAATTAATTAGCGTAATGTAAATGGTTGTACGTTGAAGGAAAATAAAGTCATGTTATTTCTTTTTTACAGTGTTAGTGGACCGAGTATATATATATATATATATATATATATATATATATATATTATATATTATATATATATATAATATATATATATATATATATATATTTACACTAACTGTTTAAATGTATAGATAATAATTTAGAAACACTGATATTATGGCAATATTTTTAAATGAACCTCCATGTACGTGTATATATTTATTATACGTAATTCATACTAAAGACTCTTTGCGATTTTCTAATTTGAAAAATACTTATAAGCATATTTTATAAATTGTAAATTACGTTAATAAGCTAGCTATTACTTTAAATATATTATTTCCCTTATGCATGAAGTTTACTAAAAGCCTCAAGAATTCCATGCATGTTCACTAAGATGTCGTTTCGATGATGAAACGTAACAAATAAAAGTGTGTCAATAAATATTTTAAACTGAGGATTTTAAAAAATTGGTCCATACCAATGGTGAGGCCTTGCACGATGTCCTAGTGAATAATTTTTATTAATGTATTGGGAAATGAAGAATATTTAAACGATGTTTATTAAATTACGTATTAAACTGAATATTACGACATGCCACTGCTATTTATGAGTAAAATTATGTTTTTCTTAAGATTGTTGATATTACGAAACATTGCCACAACTCTTTACACGTAAATCGCATTTGATGATAGCGTTTTATGAGTAAAAATTTTGTTTTTCCTTCGAATTATTGAAATTACGACATTGCCACTACTATTTACACGTAAATCGCGTTTGCTGATAGCGTTTTATGAGTAAAATTTTGTTTTTCCTATGAATTGTAGAAATTACGACATTGCCACTATGCTTTACACGTAAATCGCGTTTGCTAATAGCTTTTTATGAGTAAAATTTTGTTTTTCCTACGAATTGTTGAAATTACTATATTGCCACTACCCTTTATACATTTATCGCGTTTTAATTTTATTTTTCTTACAAATTGTTGATATTACGATATTGCCACAACTTTTTGTACATGAAATCGCGTTCAGCTATGAGTAGAATTATGTTTTTTCTTATAAATTGTTGATATTACTATATATTACTCTTGCGTTTTATTTTATTTGTCAAATATTTCGAATATATATATACACACACTTATTACTTTAGTCATATCAATAAAAATCATTATTATTTTTCTATTTTATACTCAACATTAATGACTTATTCCTAAATCATTTTACAAGACGTAATATTATTCGTCAATTAATAAAAACATTATATGAATTATATTCTTATATCAATTTTATTTCTTGCAAAACGTGTAAAACTTAAAATGAATAAGTAAAAATTAACTGCGGGGCAATCACTTAACATTTGAATTAATTAGCGTAATGTAAATGTTTGTACGTTGAAGGAAAATAAAGTTGTGTTATTTCTTTTTTACAGTGTTAGTGGACCGAGTATATATATATATATATATATAACACTAAACTGTTTAAATGGTATATGATAATATTTCGACACTGATATTATGGCCATATTTTAATGAAACTCAGTACGTGTAATATATTATACGTAATTCATACTAGACTCTTCGATTTTCTAAATTTGAAAAATACTTATACGCATATTTTATAAATTGTAAATTTACGTTAATAAGCTAGTATACTTTAAAATATTATTAAATTTTCCTTAATGCAATGGAAAGTTTTTACTAAGCCTCAAGAATTTCAATGCATGTTCACTAAGATGTCCGTTTCGATGAATGAAACGTAACAAAATAAAAAGATGTACATATACTAATTTTAAAAATCTGAAGGATTATTAAAAAATTCTCCATCCCAATGGTGAGCCTTGCACGATGTCCTAATCGATAATTTTTAAATAATGTGATTGGGAAATGAGAATATTTAAATATGTTTACTTAATTACGTATTGCTGATATTACGACATCGCCACTGCTATTTATGAGTAAAATTATGTTTTTCTTACAGATTGTTGATATTACGACATTGCCACAACTCTTTACACGTAAATCGCATTTGATGATAGCGTTTTATGAGTAAAATTTTGTTTTTCCTGCGAATTATTGAAATTACGACATTGCCACTACTATTTACACGTAAATCGCGTTTGATGATAGCGTTTTATGAGTAAAATTTTGTTTTTCCTATGAATTGTAGAAATTACGACATTGCCACTATGCTTTACACGTAAATCGCGTTTGCTAATAGCGTTTTATGAGTAAAATTTTGTTTTTCCTACGAATTGTTGAAATTACTATATTGCCACTACCCTTTATACATTTATCGCATTTTAATTTTATTTTTCTTACAAATTGTTGATATTACGATATTGCCACAACTTTTTGTAGCAGAAATCGCGAGTTCAAGCTATGAGTAGAAATATGTTTTTTCTTAATAAATTGTTGAATAATTAATATATATTACTCTTGCGTTTTATTTTATTTGTTCAAATATTTCGAATATAATATATACACACACTATTACTTTAGTCATATCCAATAAAAATCATTATTATTTTCTATTTAATAACTCAACATTAATGATTCCTAAATCATCTTACAAGACGTAATATTATTCGTCAATTAATAAAAACATTATATGAATTATATTCTCATATCAATTTTATTTCTTGCAAAACGTGTAAAACTTAAAATGAATAAGTAAAAATTAACTGCGGGGAAATCACTTAACATTTGAATTAATTAGCGTAATGTAAATGGTTGTACGTTGAAGGAAAATAAAGTTGTGTTATTTCTTTTTTACAGTGTTAGTGGACCGAGTATATATATATATATATATATATATATATATATATATATAACACTAAACTGTTTAAATGTATAGATAATATTTCGACACTGATATTATGGCATATTTTAAATGAACTCATGTACGTGTAATATATTATACGTAATTCATACTAGACTCTTCGATTTTCTAATTTGAAAATACTTATACGCATATTTATAAATGTAAATTACGTTAATAAGCTAGCTATACTTTAAAATATATTATTTTCCTTATGCATGAAGTTTACTAAGCCTCAAGAAATCATGCATGTTCACTAAGATGTCATTTCGATGAATGAAACGTAACAAATAAAAGTGTATCATAAATATTTTTAAAGTGAAGGATTATTAAAAAATTCTCCATCCAATGGTGAGCCTTGCACGATGTCCTATCGATAATTTTTATTATGTGATTGGGAAATGAGAATATTTAAATATGTTTACTTAATTACGTATTGCTGATATTACGACATCGCCACTGCTATTTATGAGTAAAATTATGTTTTTCTTACAGATTGTTGATATTACGACATTGCCACAACTCTTTACACGTAAATCGCATTTGATGATAGCGTTTTATGAGTAAAATTTTGTTTTTCCTGCGAATTATTGAAATTACGACATTGCCACTACTATTTACACGTAAATCGCGTTTGATGATAGCGTTTTATGAGTAAAATTTTGTTTTTCCTATGAATTGTAGAAATTACGACATTGCCACTATGCTTTACACGTAAATCGCGTTTGCTAATAGCGTTTTATGAGTAAAATTTTGTTTTTTCTACGAATTGTTGAAATTACTATATTGCCACTACCCTTTATACATTTATCGCGTTTTAATTTTATTTTTCTTACAAATTGTTGATATTACGATATTGCCACAACTTTTTGTACATGAAATCGCGTTCAGCTATGAGTAGAATTATGTTTTTTCTTATAAATTGTTGATATTACTATATATTACTCTTGCGTTTTATTTTATTTGTCAAATATTTCGAATATATATATACACACACTTATTACTTTAATCATATCAATAAAAATCATTATTATTTTTCTATTTTATACTCAACATTAATGACTTATTCCTAAATCATTTTACAAGACGTAATATTATTCGTCAATTAATAAAAACATTATATGAATTATATTCTCATATCAATTTTATTTCTTGCAAAACGTGTAAAACTTAAAATGAATAAGTAAAAATTAACTGCGGGGCAATCACTTAACATTTGAATTAATTAGCGTAATGTAAATGGTTGTACGTTGAAGGAAAATAAAGTTGTGTTATTTCTTTTTTACAGTGTTAGTGGACCGAGTATATATATATATATATATATAACACTAAACTGTTTAAATGTATAGATAATATTTCGACACTGATATTATGGCATATTTTAAATGAACTCATGTACGTGTAATATATTATACGTAATTCATACTAGACTCTTCGATTTTCTAATTTGAAAATACTTATACGCATATTTATAAATGTAAATTACGTTAATAAGCTAGCTATACTTTAAAATATATTATTTTCCTTATGCATGAAGTTCACTAAGCCTCAAGAATTCATGAATGTTCACTAAGATGTCGTTTCGATGAATGAAACGTAACAAATAAAAGTGTATCATAAATATTTTAAAACTGAAGGATTATTAAAAAATTCTCCATCCAATGGTGAGCCTTGCACGATGTCCTAGATAGGACTGGTCACCGGACCGGAACCGGGTCACCGGACCGGAATGAATCGGTACCGGACCGGACCGGAATCCGTTGACCGGATTTTTGACCGGTACCGGGATGAACCGGACCGGAATTACCGGGATGGTTCATCGGTTCCGTCCCGTTCCACTATATACCGGGACGGAACCGGAATTAACCAGAACGGACCGGGACGGTACCGGTACGTCCCATTCCGTTGCCCAGTCTTAGTCCTATCGATAATTTTTATTATGTGATTGGAAAATGAAAATATTTAAATATGTTTACTTAATTACGTATTGCTGATATTACGACATCGCCACTGCTATTTATGAGTAAAATTATGTTTTTTTACAGATTGTTGATATTACGACATTGCCACAACTCTTTACACGTAAATCGCATTTGATGATAGCGTTTTATGAGTAAAATTTTTTTTCCTGCGAATTATTGAAATTACGACATTGCCACTACTATTTACACGTAAATCGCGTTTGCTGATAGCGTTTTATGAGTAAAATTTTGTTTTTCCTATGAATTGTAGAAATTACGACATTGCCACTATGCTTTACACGTAAATCGCGTTTGCTAATAGCGTTTTATGAGTAAAATTTTGTTTTTCCTACGAATTGTTGAAATTACTATATTGCCACTACCCTTTATACATTTATCGCGTTTTAATTTTATTTTTCTTACAAATTGTTGATATTACGATATTGCCACAACTTTTTGTACATGAAATCGCGTTCAGCTATGAGTAGAATTATGTTTTTTCTTATAAATTGTTGATATTACTATATATTACTCTTGCATTTTATTTTATTTGTCAAATATTTCGAATATATATATACACACACTTATTACTTTAATCATATCAATAAAAATCATTATTATTTTTCTATTTTATACTCAACATTAATGACTTATTCCTAAGTCATTTTACAAGACGTAATATTATTCGTCAATTAATAAAAACATTATATGAATTATATTCTCATATCAATTTTATTTCTTGCAAAACGTGTAAAACTTAAAATGAATAAGTAAAAATTAACTGCGGGGCAATCACTTAACATTTGAATTAATTAGCGTAATGTAAATGGTTGTACGTTGAAGGAAAATAAAGTTGTGTTATTTCTTTTTTACAGTGTTAGTGGACCGAGTATATATATATATATATATATATAACACTAAACTGTTTAAATGTATAGATAATATTTCGACACTGATATTATGGCATATTTTAAATGAACTCATGTACGTGTAATATATTATACGTAATTCATACTAGACTCTTCGATTTTCTAATTTGAAAATACTTATACGCATATTTATAAATGTAAATTACGTTAATAAGCTAGCTATACTTTAAAATATATTATTTTCCTTATGCATGAAGTTTACTAAGCCTCAAGAATTCATGCATGTTCACTAAGATGTCGTTTCGATGAATGAAACGTAACAAATAAAAGTGTATCATAAATATTTTAAAACTGAAGGATTATTAAAAAATTCTCCATCCAATGGTGAGCCTTGCACGATGTCCTATCGATAATTTTTATTATGTGATTGGGAAATGAGAATATTTAAATATGTTTACTTAATTACGTATTGCTGATATTACGACATCGCCACTGCTATTTATGAGTAAAATTATGTTTGTCTTACATGCCACAACTTCTTACACGTTAAATCGCGTTTTGATGATAGGGTTTTGTGAGTAAAATTTGTTTTTTCCTGCGGACAATTATTACATAAATTATAATAAAATAATTATAAATAATATTATAAATTATATTAAAAAACATTATTGAAATATATAATTATTATCTATATATTATTATATTTATAATTATAAATTAATAAAAATTATTGATATTACGACATTGCCACTACTATTTACACGTAAATCGCGTTTGCTGATAGCGTTTTATGAGTAAAATTTTGTTTTTCCTATGAATTGTAGAAATTACGACATTGCCACTATGCTTTACACGTAAATCGCGTTTGCTAATAGCGTTTTATGAGTAAAATTTTGTTTTTCCTACGAATTGTTGAAATTACTATATTGCCACTACCCTTTATACATTTATCGCGTTTTAATTTTATTTTTCTTACAAATTGTTGATATTACGATATTGCCACAACTTTTTGTACATGAAATCGCGTTCAGCTATGAGTAGAATTATGTTTTTTCTTATAAATTGTTGATATTACTATATATTACTCTTGCGTTTTATTTT
>JABWTJ010000124.1:1941171-1982475 GCA_016801875.1 Solanum sitiens | reverse complement strand
AATACTATGTGTCGGAACGTGACACTCCGATCCCCTAATTCTACGTGTCGGTTCGTGACACCCGATCCCCTAATACTATGTGTCGGAACGTGACACTCCGATCCCCTAATTCTACGTGTCGGTTCGTGACACCCGATCCCCTAATACTATGTGTCGGAACGTCACACTCCGATCCCCTAATTCCACGTGTCGGTTCGTGACACCCGATCCCCTAATACTATGTGTCGGAACGTGACACTCCGATCCCCTAATTCTACGTGTCGGTTCGTGACACCTGATCCCCTAATACTATGTGTTGGAACGTGACACTCCGATCCCCTAATTCTACGTGTCGGTTCGTGACACCCGATCCCCTAATACTATGTGTCGGAACGTGACACTCCGATCCACTAACATCATTCTATCAATTCATCAAGCCTTCTTTTATACCAAGGCATCATCAATCTCAAGGTAAATTAGGGTTCTTCAAGATTTTGGATTCAAAAGCTTCATTATGCTTATTTTATCACAATCACATAATCACATTCATGCAAGCATACAATTAAGCATATAGAAGGGTTTACAATACTACCAATACATATCATTCACTATTAAGAGTTTACTACGAATAGTATCAAAACCATAACCTACCTTCACCAAGGATTCTTGATCAAGCAAGCAATCTCTCAAAGCTTTTTGTTTCCTCTTTGGTTGTCTCTCTCTATCGATCGTTTCTTTCTCTCCTTCTTCTCTCTATTTTTTCTTCTTCCAAACTCTCTCTCTTTTCCCTAATTAGCAAATAATTAGGTATAAAAGATGAGGAAATAACCCAATAAGTAACTCAAGGTCATCTCCTTTACACCCCCAAGAATTTGAGTTATTAACATTGACCCACGAAATTTATAATTATAGCAAGAATAGTCCAAAACTCCCCTTTAAAACTTACCCAGAAATTCGACCCAGACTGGGATTACGCAACCTGTGATGGCCCGTCGTGCCTACGACGGTCCGTCCTGCAGGTTCGTCACAACCTTCAGAGACTCAATTTCCTTGATGAGTCTGAGACGGTCCATCGTGCCTACGACGGTCCGTCCTGCACTTCCGTCACGACGGACAGAGAATTGCTCTCAGTACCCAATTCTCAAGAGTTGAAGTGTTTTGAAACGGAACCTCACAACGGTCCGTCATGTCTGTGATGGTCCGTCCTGCAGGTCCATCACAGAGTTCAGAGAGTCGATTTCAGCACCCAAATATAAGAATTCCAAGTGTTTGGAACGAGACACCCTCGACGGTCCGTCGTTCCCATGACGGTCCGTCGTTGGATACGTCGTCTCCAACAGTTTTCCAGAAATAAAATCTGCTGCTCAAAACGACTAAGCAGGTCGTTACACAAATAAAAGTGTATCATAAATATTTTAAAACTGAAGGATTATTAAAAAAATCTCCATCCAATGGTGAGCCTTGCACGATGTCCTATCGATAATTTTTATTATGTGATTGGGAAATGAGAATATTTAAATATGTTTACTTAATTACGTATTGCTGATATTACAAAATCGCCACTACTATTTATGAGTAAAAAGATGTTTTTCTTACAGATTGTTGATATTACGACATTGCCACCACTCTTTACACGTAAATCGCGTTTGATGATAGTGTTTTATGAGTAAAAGTTTGTTTTTCCTGCGAATTATTGAATTACGACATTGCCACTACTCTTTACACGTAAATCACGTTTGCTGATAGCGTTTTATGAGTAAAATTTTGTTTTTCCTGCGAATTATTGAAATTACTATAAATCGCGTTCAGTTATGAGTAGAATTATGTTTTTTCTTATAAATTGTTGATATTACTATATATTACTCTTGCGTTTTATTTTATTTGTCAAATATTTCGAAAATATATATACACACACTTATTACTTTAATCATATCAATAAAAATCATTATTATTTTTCTATTTTATACTCAACATTAATGACTTATTCCTAAGTCATTTTTCAAGACGTAATATTATTCGTCAATTAATAAAAACATTATATGAATTATATTCTCATATCAATTTTATTATTTGCAAAACGTGTAAAATTTAAAATGAATAAGTAAAAATTAACTGCAGGGCAATCACTTAACATTTGAATTAATTAGCGTAATGTAAATGATTGTACGTTGAAGGAAAATAAAGTTGTGTTATTTCATTTTTACAGTGTTAGTGGACCGATTATATATATATATATATATATATATATAACACTAAACTGTTTAAATGTATCTATAATATTTCAATACTCATATTATGGCATATTTTAAATGAACTCGTGTATGTGTAATATATTATACGTAATTCATACTAGACTCTTCGATTTTCTAATTTGAAAATACTTATACGCATATTTATAAATGTAAATTACGTTAATAAGCTAGCTATACTTTAAAATATATTATTTTCCTTATGCATGAAGTTTACTAAGCCTCAAGAAATCATGCATGTTCACTAAGATGTCGTTTCGATGAATGAAACGTAACAAATAAAAGTGTATCATAAATATTTTAAAACTGAAGGATTATTAAAAAATTCTCCATCCAATGGTGAGGCTTGCAAGATGTCCTATCGATAATTTTTATTATGTGATTGGAAATGAGAATACTTAAATATGTTTACTTAATTACGTATTGCTGATATTACGACATCGCCACTGCTATTTATGAGTAAATTATGTTTTTCTTACAAATTGTTGATATTACGACATTGCCACCACTCTTTACAAGTAAATCGCGTTTGATGATAGCGTTTTATTAGTAAAATTTTGTTTTTCCTGCGAATTATTGAAATTACGACATTGCCACTACTCTTTACACGTAAATCACGTTTGCTGATAGCGTTTTATGAGTAAAATTTTGTTTTTCCTACGAATTGTTGAAATTACGACATTTCCACTACCCTTTTCATATTTATCGCGTTTTAATTTTATTTTTCTTACAAATTGTTGATATTACGATATTGCCACTACTTTTTGTACATGAAATGGCTTTCAGTTATGAGTAGAATTATGTTTTTTCTTATAAATTGTTGATATTACTATATATTACTCTTGCATTTTATTTTATTTGTCAAATATTTCGAAAATATATATACACACACTTATTACTTTAATCATATCAATAAAAATCATTATTATTTTTCTATTTTATACTCAACATTAATGACTTATTCCTAAGTCATTTTTCAAGACGTAATATTATTCGTCAAATAATAAAAACATTATATGAATTATATTCTCATATCAATTTTATTTCTTGCAAAACATGTAAAATTTAAAATGAATAAGTAAAAATTAACTGCGGGGCAATCACTTAACATTTGAATTAATTATCGTAATGTAAATGGTTGTACGTTGAAGGAAAATAAAGTTGTGTTATTTCTTTTTTACAGTGTTAGTGGACCGAGTATATATATATATATATATATATATATATATATATAACACTAAACTTTTTAAATGTATAGATAATATTTCGACACTGATATTATGGCATATTTTAAATGAACTCATGTACGTGTAATATATTATACGTAATTCATACTAGACTCTTCGATTTTCTAATTTGAAAATACTTATACGCATATTTATAAATGTAAATTACGTTAATAAGCTAGCTATACTTTAAAATTTATTATTTTCCTTATGCATGAAGTTTACTAAGCCTTAAGAATTCATGCATGTTCACTAAGATGTCGTTTCGATGAATGAAACATAACAAATAAAAGTGTATCATAAATATTTTAAAACTGAAGGATTATTAAAAAATTCTCCATCCAATGGTGAGGCTTGCACGATGTCCTATCGATAATTTTTATTATGTGATTGGGAAATGAGAATATTTAAATATGTTTACTTAATTACGTATTTCTGATATTACGACATCGTCACTGCTATTTATGAGTAAAATTATGTTTTTCTTACAAATTGTTGATATTACGACATTGCCACCACTCTTTACACGTAAATCGCGTTTGATGATAGCGTTTTATGAGTAAAATTTTGTTTTTCCTGCGAATCATTGAAATTACGACATTGCCACTACTCTTTACACGTAAATCGCGTTTGCTTATAGCGTTTTATGAGTAAAATTTTGTTTTTCCTACGAATTGTTGAAATTACGACATTGCCACTACGCTTTACACGTAAATCGCGTTTGCTAATAGCGTTTTATGAGTAAAATTTTGTTTTTCCTAATTTGTTGAAATTACTATATTGCCACTACCCTTTATACATTTATCGCGTTTTAATTTTATTTTTCTTACAAATTGTTGATATTACGATATTGCCACTACTTTTTGTACATGAAATCGCGTTCAGTTATGAGTAGAATTATGTTTTTTCTTATAAATTGTTGATATTACTATATATTACTCTTGCGTTTTATTTTATTTGTCAAATATTTCGAAAATATATATACACACACTCCGACGTCTGATCGAGTCGATTTTGTTTTTCAATCTGCTTATTTTTTCGATATCTACGCGAAAAAATACCCTACACCGCCATAGGGCTTATAGTTTTACGTTTATCGGTTTTTGACCATATATAGGGCAAAATTATAACGAAAATTTGATAGTCAAATCGGACTTCGGAATTGAGTCTGCCGCGTAGATCTCCAAAAAATAAGCAAGTTTAAAAAAAGAATCGCCTCCAAAAGTTAAGCGAGGCAAAATGTACGGCCGTTTGAAGTTTCAACAAATATAACGTAAAATAGGTAGCTTGTGAAATTTTGAACTTCAAACGGACATAAGTCGTGCCTCCGATGTCCGATCGAGTCGATTTTTTTTTCAATCTGTTTATTTTTTCGATATATACGCCAAAAAACACCCCGCACCGCCATAGGGCTTATAGTTTTACGTTTATCGGTTTTTGACCATATATAGGGCAAAATTATAATGAAACTTTGATAGTCAAATCGGACTTCGGGATTGAGTCTTCCGCGTAGACCTCCAAAAAATAAGCAAGTTTAAAAATAGAATCGCCTCCAAAAGTTAAGCGATGCAAAATGTACGGCCGTTTGAAGTTTGAACAAATATAACGTAAAAGGGGTAGCTTGTGAAATTTTGAACTTCAAACTGACATAAGTCGTGCCTCCGACGTCCGATCGAGTCGATTTTTTTTTCAATCTGCTTATTTTTTCGATATCTACGCGAAAAAACACCCCACACCGCCATAGGGCTTATAGTTTTACGTTTATCGATTTTTGACCATATATAGGGCAAAATTATAACAAAAATTTGATAGTCAAATCGGACTTCGGGATTGAGTCTGCCGCGTAGATCTCCAAAAAATAAGCAAGTTTAAAAAAAGAATCGCCTCCAAAAGTTAAGCTAGGCAAAATGTACGGCCGTTTGAAGTTTGAACAAATATAACGTAAAAGGGGTAGCTTGTGAAATTTTGAACTTCAAACGCACATAAGTCGTGCCTCCGAGGTCCGATCGAGTCGATTTGTTTTTTCAATCTGCTTATTTTTTCAATATCTACGCGAAAAAACACCCCACACCGCCATAGGGCTTATAGTTTTACGTTTATCGGTTTTTGACCATATATAGGGCAAAATTATAACGAAAATTTGATAGTCAAATCGGACTTCGGGATTGAGTCTGCCGCGTAGACCTCCAAAAAATAAGCAAGTTTAAAAAAAGAATTGCCTTCAAAAGTTAAGCGAGGCAAAATGTACGGCCGTTTGAAGTTTGAACAAATATAACGTAAAAGGGGTAGCTTGTGAAATTTTGAACTTCAAACGCACATAAGTCGTGCCTCCGACGTCCGATCGAGTTGATTTGTTTTTTCAATCTGCTTATTTTTTCGATATCTACGCGAAAAAACACCCCACACCGCCATAGGGCTTATAGTTTTACGTTTATCGGTTTTTGACCATATATAGGGCAAAATTATAACAAAAATTTGATAGTCAAATCGGACTTCGGGAATGAGTCTGACGCGTAGACCTCCAAAAAATAAGCAAGTTTAAAAAAAGAATCGCCTTCAAAAGTTAAGCGAGGCAAAATGTACGGCCGTTTGAAGTTTGAACAAATATAACGTAATAGGGGTAGCTTGTGAAATTTTGAACTTCAAACGGACATAAGTCGTGCCTCCGACGTCCGATCGAGTCGATTTTTTTTTTCAATCTGCTTATTTTTTCGATATCTACGCGAAAAAACACCCCACACCACCATAGGGCTTATAGTTTTACGTTTATCGGTTTTTGACCATACATAGGGCAAAATTATAACGAAAATTTGATAGTCAAATCGGACTTCGGGATTGAGTCTGCCGCGTAGACCTCCAAAAAATAAGCAAGTTTAAACAAAGAATTCCCTTCAAAACTTAAGCGAGGCAAAATGTACGGCCGTTTGAAGTTTGAACAAATATAACGTAAAAGGGGTAGCTTGTGAAATTTTGAACTTCAAACGGACATAAGTCGTGCCTCCGACGTCCGATCGAGTCAATTTTTTTTTTCAATCTGCTTATTTTTTCGATATCTACGCGAAAAAACACCCCACACCGCCATAGGGCTTATAGTTTTACGTTTATCGGTTTTTGACCATATGTAGGGCAAAATTATAACGAAAATTTAATAGTCAAATCGGACTTCGGGATTGAGTCTGCCGCGTCGACCTCCAAAAAATAAGCAAGTTTAAAAAAAGAATCGCCTTCAAAACTTAAGTGAGGCAAAATGTACGGCCGTTTGAAGTTTGAACAAATATAACGTAAAAGGGGTAGCTTGTGAAATTTTGAACTTCAAACGGACATAAGTCGTGCCTCCGACGTCCGATCGAGTTGATTTTTTTTTTCAATCTGCTTATTTTTTTGATATATACGCGAAAAAACACCCCACACCACCATAGGGTTTATAGTTTTACGTTTATCGGTTTTTGACCATATATAGGGCAAAATTATAATGAAAATTTGATAGTCAAATCGGACTTCGGGATTGAGTCTGCTGCGTAGACCTCCAAAAAATAATCCAGTTTAAAAAAAGAATCGCCTCAAAAAGTTAAGCGAGGCAAAATGTACGGCCGTTTTAAGTTCAACAAATATAACGTAAAAGGGGTAGCTTGTGAAATTTTGAACTTCAAACGAACATAAATCGTGCCTCCGACGTCCGATCGAGTCGATTTTTTTTTTCAATCTGCTTATTTTTTCGATATATACGTGAAAAAACACCCCACACCGCCATAGGGCTTATAGTTTTACGTTTTTCGGTTTTTGACCATATATAGGGCAAAATTGTAACAACAATTTGATAGTCAAATCGGACTTCGGGATTGAGTCTGCCGCTTAGACCTCCAAAAAATAAGCAAGTTTAATAAAATTATCGCCTTCAAAAATTAAACGAGGCAAAATGTACGGCCGTTTGAAGTTTCAACAAATATAACGTAAAAGGGGTAGCTTGTGAAATTTTGAACTTCAAACGGACATAAGTTGTGTCTCCGACGTCCGATCGAGTCGATTTTTTTTTCAATCTGCTTATTTTTTCAATATCTACGCGAAAAAACACCCCACACCGCCATAGGGCTTATAGTTTTACGTTTATCGGTTTTTGACCATATATAGGGCAAAATTATAACGAAAATTTGATAGTCAAATCGGACTTCGGGATTGTCTGCCGCGTAGACCTCCAAAAAATAAGCAAGTTTAAAAAAAGAATCGCCTCCAAAAGTTAAGCTAGGCAAAATGTACGGCCGTTTGAAGTTTGAACAAATATAACGTAAAAGGGGTAGCTTGTGAAATTTTGAACTTCAAAAACGGACATAAGTCGTGCCTCCGACGTCCGATCGAGTCAATTTTTTTTTTCAATCTGCTTATTTTTTCGATATATACGCGAAAAAATACCCCACACCGCCATAGGGCTTATAGTTTTACGTTTATCGGTTTTTGACCATATATAGGGCAAAAGTATAACGAAAATTTGATAGTCAAATCGGACTTCGGGATTGAGTCTGCCGCGTATACCTCCAAAAAATAAGCAAGTTTAAAAAAAGAATCACCTCCAAAAGTTAAGCTAGGCAAAATGTACGGCCGTTTGAAGTTTGAACAAATATAACGTAAAAGGGGTAGCTTGTGAAATTTTGAACTTCAAAAACGGACATAAGTCGTGCCTCCGACGTCCGATCGAGTCAATTTTTTTTTCAATCTGCTTATTTTTTCGATATATACGCGAAAAAATACCCCACACCGCCATAAGGCTTATAGTTTTACGTTTATCGGTTTTTGACCATATATAGGGCAAAATTATAACGAAAATTTGATAGTCAAATCGGACTTCGGGAATGAGTCTTCCGCGTAGACCTCCAAAAAATAAGCAAGTTTAAAAAAAGAATCGCCTCCAAAAGTTAAGCGAGACAAATTGTACGGCCGTTTGAAGTTTCAAAAAATATAACGTAAAAGGGGTAGCTTGTGAAATTTTGAACTTCAAACTGACATAAGTCGTGCCTACGACGTTCGATCGAGTCGATTTTTTTTTCAATCTGCTTATATTTTCGATATATACGCGAAAAAACACCCCACACCTCCATAGGGCTTATAGTTTTACGTTTAATAGTTTTTGACCATATATAGGGCAAAATTATAACGAAAATTTGATAGTCAAACCGGACTTAAGGATTGAGTCTGACGCGTAGACCTCCAAAAAATAAGCAAGTTTAAAAAAAGAATCGCCTCCAAAAGTTAAGCTAGGCAGAATGTACGGCCGTTTGAAGTTTGAACAAATATAACGTAAAAGGGGTAGCTTGTGAAATTTTGAACTTCAGACGGACATAAGTCGTGCCTCCGACGTCCGATCGAGTCGATATTTTTTTTCAATCTGCTTATTTTTTTGATATATACGCGAAAAAACACCCCACACCGCCATAGGGCTTATAGTTTTACGTTTATCGGTTTTTGACCATATATAGGGCAAAATTATACCGAAAATTTGATAGTCAAATCGGACTTCGGGATTGAGTCTACCGTGTAGACCTCCAAAAAATAAGCAAGTTTAAAAAAAGAATCGCCTCCAAAAGTTAAGCGAGGTAAAATGTACGGCCGTTTGAAGTTTCAACAAATATAACGTAAAAGGGGTAGCTTGTGAAATTTTGAACTTCAAACGGACATAAGTCGTGCCTCCGACGTCTGATCGAGTCGATTTTTTTTTCAATCTGCTTATTTTTTCGATATTTACGCGAAAAAACACCCCACACCGCCATAGGGCTTATAGTTTTACGTTTATCGGTTTTTGACCATATATAGGGCAAAATTATAATGAAAATTTGATAGTCAAATCGGACTTCGGGATTGAGTCTGCGCGTAGACCTCCAAAAAATAAGCCAGTTTAAAAAAAGAATCGCCTCAAAAAGTTAAGCGAGGCAAAATGTACGGCCGTTTTAAGTTTCAACAAATATAACGTAAAAGGTGTTGCTTGTGAAATTTTGAACTTCAAACGGACATAAGTCGTGCCTCCGACGTCCGATCGAGTCGATTTTTTTTTCAATCTTCTTATTTTTTCGATATATACGTGAAAAAACACCCCACACCGCCATAGGGCTTATAGTTTTACGTTTTTCAGTTTTTGACCATATATAGGGCAAAATTGTAACAAAAAATTGATAGTCAAATCGGACTTCGGGATTGAGTCTGCCGCTTAGACCTCCAAAAAATAAGCAAGTTTAAAAAATTATCGCCTTCAAAAATTAAACGAGGCAAAATGTACGGCCGTTTGAAGTTTCAACAAATATAACGTAAAAGGGGTAGCTTGTGAAATTTTGAACTTCAAACGGACATAAGTCGTGCCTCCGACGTCCGATCGAGTCGATTTTTTTTTTCAATCTGCTTATTTTTTCAATATCTACGCGAAAAAACACCCCACACCACCATAGGGCTTATAGTTTTACGTTTTTCAGTTTTTGACCATATATAGGGCAAAATTGTAACAACAATTTGATAGTCAAATCGGACTTCGGGATTGAGTCTGCCGCTTAGACCTCCAAAAAATAAGCAAGTTTAAAAAAATTATCGCCTTCAAAAATTAAACGAGGCAAAATGTACGGCCGTTTGAAGTTTCAACAAATATAACGTAAAAGGGGTAGCTTGTGAAATTTTGAACTTCAAACGGACATAAGTCGTGCCTCCGACGTCCGATCGAGTCGATTTTTTTTTCAATCTGCTTATTTTTTAATATCTACGCGAAAGAACACCCCACACCGCCATAGGGCTTATAATTTTACGTTTATCGGTTTTTGACCATATATAGGGCAAAATTATAACGAAAATTTGATAGTCAAATCGGACTTCGGGATTGAGTCTGCCGCGTAGACCTCCAAAAAATAAGCAAGTATAAAAAAATAATCGCCTCCAAAAGTTAAGCTAGGCAAAATGTACGGCCGTTTGAAGTTTGAACAAATATAACGTAAAAGGGGTAGCTTGTGAAATTTTGAACTTCAAAAACGGACATAAGTCGTGCCTCCGACGTCCGATCGAGTCATTTTTTTTTTCAATCTGCTTATTTTTTTGATATATACGCGAAAAAATACCCCACACCGCCATAGGGCTTATAGTTTTACGTTTATCGGTTTTTGACCATATATAGGGCAAAAGTATAACGAAAATTTGATAGTCAAATCGAACTTCGGGATTGAGTCTGCCGCGTAGACCTCCAAAAAATAAGCAAGTTTAAAAAAAGAATCGCCTCCAAAAGTTAAGCTAGGCAAAATGTACGGCCGTTTGAAGTTTGAACAAATATAACGTAAAAGGGGTAGCTTGTGAAATTTTGAACTTCAAAAACGGACATAAGTCGTGCCTCCGACGTCCGATCGAGTCAATTTTTTTTTTCAATCTGCTTATTTTTTCGATATATACGCGAAAAAATACCCCACACCGCCATAGGGCTTATAGTTTTACGTTTATCGGTTTTTGACCATATATAGAGCAAAATTATAACGAAAATTTGATAGTCAAATCGGACTTCGGGAATGAGTCTTCCGCGTAGACCTCCAAAAAATAAGCAAGTTTAAAAAAAGAATCGCCTCCAAAAGTTAAGCGAGGCAAATTGTACGGCCGTTTGAAGTTTGAACAAATATAACGTAAAAGGGGTAGCTTATGAAATTTTGAAATTCAGACGGACATAAGTCGTGCCTCCGACGTCCGATCAAGTCGATATTTTTTTTCAATCTGCTTATTTTATCGATATATACGTGAAAAAACACCCCACACCGCCATAGGGCTTATAGTTTTACGTTTATCGATTTTTGACCATATATAGGGCAAAATTATAACAAAAATTTGATAGTCAAATCGGACTTCGGGATTGAGTCTGCCGCGTAGACCTCCAAAAAATAAGCAAGTTTAAAAAAAGAATCGCCTCCAAAAGTTAAGCTAGGCAAAATGTACGGCCGTTTGAAGTTTGAACAAATATAACGTAAAAGGGGTAGCTTGTGAAATTTTGAACTTCAAACGCACATAAGTCGTGCCTCCGAGGTCCGATCGAGTCGATTTGTTTTTTCAATCTGCTTATTTTTTCAATATCTACGCGAAAAAACACCCCACACCGCCATAGGGCTTATAGTTTTACGTTTATCGGTTTTTGACCATATATAGGGCAAAATTATAACGAAAATTTGATAGTCAAATCGGACTTCGGGATTGAGTCTGCCGCGTAGACCTCCAAAAAATAAGCAAGTTTAAAAAAAGAATTGCCTTCAAAAGTTAAGCGAGGCAAAATGTACGGCCGTTTGAAGTTTGAACAAATATAACGTAAAAGGGGTAGCTTGTGAAATTTTGAACTTCAAACGCACATAAGTCGTGCCTCCGACGTCCGATCGAGTTGATTTTTTTTTTCAATCTGCTTATTTTTTCGATATCTACGCGAAAAAACACCCCACACCGCCATAGGGCTTATAGTTTTAATGGATAGTTGTAACAAATCAAATCGGACTTCGGGATTGAGTCTGCCGCTTAGACCTCCAAAAAATAAGCAAGTTTAAAAAAATTATCGCCTTCAAAAATTAAGCGAGGCAAAATGTACGGCCGTTTGAAGTTTCAACAAATATAACGTAAAAGGGGTAGCTTGTGAAATTTTGAACTTCAAACGGACATAAGTCGTGCCTCCGACGTCCGATCGAGTCGATTTTTTTTTCAATCTGCTTATTTTTTCAATATCTACGCGAAAAAACACCCCACACCGCCATAGGGCTTATAATTTTACGTTTATCGGTTTTTGACCATATATAGGGCAAAATTATAACGAAAATTTGATAGTCAAATCGGACTTCGGGATTGAGTCTGCCGCGTAGACCTCCAAAAAATAAGCAAGTATAAAAAAAGAATCGCCTCCAAAAGTTAAGCTAGGCAAAATGTACGGCCGTTTGAAGTTTGAACAAATATAACGTAAAAGGGGTAGCTTGTGAAATTGTGAACTTCAAAAACGGACATAAGTCGTGCCTCCGACGTCCGATCGAGTCAATTTTTTTTTTCAATCTGCTTATTTTTTCGATATATATGCGAAAAAATACCCCACACCGCCATAGGGCTTATAGTTTTACGTTTATCGGTTTTTGACCATATATAGGGCAAAATTATAACGAAAATTTGATAGTCAAATCGGACTTCGGGAATGAGTCTTCCACGTAGACCTCCAAAAAATAAGCAAGTTTAAAAAAAGAATCGCCTCCAAAAGTTAAGCGAGGCAAATTGTACGGCCGTTTGAAGTTTCAACAAATATAACGTAAAAGGGGTAGCTTGTGAAATTTTGAACTTCAAACTGACATACGTCGTGCCTACGACGTCCGATCGAGTCGATTTTTTTTTCAATCTGTTTATATTTTCGATATCTACGCGAAAAAACACCCCACACCTCCATAGGGCTTATATTTTTACGTTTAATAGTTTTTGACCATATATAGGGCAAAATTATAACGAAAATTTGATAGTCAAACCGGACTTCGGGATTGAGTCTGACGCGTAGACCTCCAAAAAATAAGCAAGTTTACAAAAAGAATCGCCTCCAAAAGTTAAGCTAGGCAAAATGTACGGCCGTTTGAAGTTTGAACAAATATAACGTAAAAGGGGTAGCTTGTGAAATTTTGAACTTCAGACGGACATAAGTCGTGCCTCCGACGTCCGATCGAGTTGATATTTTTTTTCAATCTGCTTATTTTTTCGATATATACGCGAAAAAACACCCCACACCGCCATAGGGCTTATAGTTTTACGTTTATCAGTTTTTGACCATATATAGGGCAAAATTATAACGAAAATTTGATAGTCAAATCGGACTTCGGGATTGAGTCTACCATGTAGATCTCCAAAAAATAAGCAAGTTTAATAAAAGAATCGCCTCCAAAAGTTAAGCGAGGTAAAATGTACGGCCGTTTGAAGTTTCAACAAATATAACGTAAAAGAGGTAGCTTGTGAAATTTTGAACTTCAAACGGACATAAGTCGTGCCTCCGACGTCTGATCGAGTCGATTTTTTTTTCAATCTGCTTATTTTTTCGATATTTACGCGAAAAAACACCCCACACCGCCATAGGGCTTATAGTTTTACGTTTATCGGTTTTTGACCATATATAGGGCAAAATTTTAATGAAAATTTGATAGTCAAATCGGACTTCGGGATTGAGTCTGCGCGTAGACCTCCAAAAAATAAGCCAGTTTAAAAAAAGAATCGCCTCAAAAAGTTAAGCGAGGCAAAATGTACGGCCGTTTTAAGTTTCAACAAATATAAGGTAAAAGGTGTTGCTTGTGAAATTTTGAACTTCAAACGGACATAAGTCGTGCCTCCGACGTCCGATCGAGTCGATTTTTTTTTTCAATCTGCTTATTTTTTCGATATATACGTGAAAAAACACCCCACACCGCCATAGGGCTTATAGTTTTACGTTTTTCAGTTTTTGACCATATATAGGGCAAAATTGTAACAAAAAATTGATAGTCAAATCGGACTTCGGGATTGAGTCTGCCGCTTAGACCTCCAAAAAATAAGCAAGTTTAAAAAAATTATCGCCTTCAAAAATTAAGCGAGGCAAAATGTACGGCCGTTTGAAGTTTCAACAAATATAACGTAAAAGGGGTAGCTTGTGAAATTTTGAACTTCAAACGGACATAAGTTGTGCCTCCGACGTCTGATCGAGTTGATTTTTTTTCCAATCTGCTTATTTTTTCGATATCTACGCGAAAAAACACCCCACACCGCCATAAGGCATATAGTTTTACGTTTATCGGTTTTTGACCATATATAGGGCAAAATTATAACGAAAATTTGATAGTTAAATCGGACTTCGGGATTGAGTCTGCCGCGTAGACCTCCAAAAAATAAGCAAGTTTAAAAAAAGAATCGCCTCCAAAAGTTAAGCTAGGCAAAATGTACGGCCGTTTGAAGTTTGAACAAATATAACGTAAAAGGGGTAGCTTGTGAAATTTTGAACTTCAAACGGACATAAGTCGTGCCTCCGACGTCGGATCGAGTCGATTTTTTTTTCAATCTGCTTATTTTTTCGATATATACGCGAAAAAACACCCCACACCGCCTTAGGGTTTATAGTTTTACGTTTATCGGTTTTTGACCATATATAGGGCAAAATTATAACGAAAATTTGATAGTCAAATCGGACTTCGGGATTGAGTCTTCCGCGTAGACCTCCAAAAAATAAGCAAGTTTAAAAAAAGAATCACCTCCAAAAGTTAAGCGAGGCAAATTGTACGGCCGTTTGAAGTTTCAACAAATATAACGTAAAAGGGGTAGCTTGTGAAATTTTGAACTTCAAACTGACATAAGTCGTGCCTAGGACGTCCGATCGAGTCGATTTTTTTTTCAATCTGCTTATTTTTTCGATATCTACACGAAAAAAACCCCCACACCGCCATAGGGCTTATAGTACGGACATAAGTCGTGCCTCCGACGTCCGATCGAGTCGATTTTTTTTTCAATCTGCTTATTTTTTCTATATATACGCGAAAAAACACCCCACACCGTCATAGGGCTTATAGTTTTACGTTTATCGGTTTTTGACCATATATAGGGCAAAATTATAACGAAAATTTGATAGTCAAATTGGACTTCGGGATTGAGTCTGCCGCGTAGATGTCCCAAAAATAAGCAAGTTTAAAAAAAGAATCGCCTCTAAAAGTTAAGTGAGGCAACATGTACGGCCGTTTGAAGTTTCAACAAATATAACGTAAAAGGGGTAGCTTGTGAAATTTTGAACTACAAACGGACATAAGTCGTGCCTCCGACGTCCGATCGAGTCGATTTTTTTTCAATCAGCTTATTTTTTTGATATCTACGCGAAAAAACACCCCACACCGCCATAGGGCTTATAGTTTTACGTTTATCGGTTTTTGACCATATATAGGGCAAAATTATAACGAAAATTTGATAGTCAAATCAGACTTCGGGATTGAGTTTGCCGCGTTGATCTCCAAAAAATAAGCAAGTTTAAAAAAGGAATCGCCTCCAAAAGTTAAGCAAGGCAAAATGTACGGCCGTTTGAAGTTTCAACAAATATAACGTAAAAGAGGTAGCTTGTGAAATTTTGAACTTCAAACGGACATAAGTCGTGCCTCCGACGTCCGATCGAGTCATTTTTTTTTCAATCTGCTTGTTTTTTCTATTTATACTCAAAAAAACACCCCACACCGTCATAGGGCTTATAGTTTTACGTTTATCGGTTTTTGACCATATATAGGGCAAAATTATAACGAAAATTTGATAGTCAAATAGGACTTCGGGATTGAGTCTACCGCGTAGACCTCCAAAAAATAAGCAAGTTTAAAAAAAGAATCGCCTCTAATAGTTCAGCGAGGCAAAATGTACGGCCGTTTGAAGTTTCAACAAATATAACGTAAAAGGGGTAGCTTGTGAAATTTTGAACTTTAAACAGACATAAGTCGTGCCTCCGACGTCCGATCGAGTCGATTTTTTTTTTCAATCTGCTTATTTTTTCGATATCTACGCTAAAAAACACCCCACACCGCCATAGGGCTTATAGTTTTACATTTATCGGTTTTTGACCATATATAGGGCAAAATTATAACGAAAATTTGATAGTCAAATCGGACTTCGGGATTGAGTCTACCGCGTAGATCTCCAAAAAATAAGAAAGTTTAAGAAAAGAATTGCCTCAAAAAGTTAAGCTAGGCAAAATGTACGGCCATTTGAAGTTTCAACAAATATAACGTAAAAGAGGTAGCTTGTGAAATTTTGAACTTCAAACGGACATAAGTCGTGCCTCCGACGTCCGATCGAGTCGATTTTTTTTTTCAATCTGCTTATTTTTTCGATATATACGCGAAACAACACGCCACACCGCGATAGGGCTTATAGTTTTACGTTTATCGGTTGTTGACCATATATAGGGCAAAATTATAACGAAACTTTGATAGTCAAATCGGACTTCGGGATTGAGTCTACCGCGTAGATCTCCAAAAAATAAGCAAGTTTAAAAAAAGAATTGCCTCCAAAAGTTAAGCGAGGCAAAATGTACGGCCGTTTGAAGTTTGAACAAATATAACGTAAAAGGGGTAGCTTGTGAAATTTTGAACTTCAAACGGACATAAGTCGTGCCTCCGACGTCCGATCGAGTCGATTTTTTTTTTCAATCTGCTTATCTTTTCGATATCTACGCGAAAAAACACCCCACACCTCAATAGGGCTTATAGTTTTACGTTTATCGGTTTTTGACCATATATAGGGCAAAATTATAACGAAAATTTGATAGTCAAACCGGACTTTGGGAGTGAGTCTACCGCGTAGATCTCCAAAAAATAAGCAAGTTTAAAAAAAGAATCGCCTTCAAAAGTTAAGCGAGGCAAAATGTATGGCCGTTTGAAGTTTCAACAAATATAACGTAAAAGAGGTAGCTTGTGAAATTTTGAAATACAAACGGACATAAGTCGTGCCTCCGACGTCCGATCAAGTCAATTTTTTTTCAATCTGCTTATTTTATTGATATATACGCGAAAAAACACCCCACACCACCATAGGGCATATAGTTTTACGTTTATCGGTTTTTGACCATATATAGGGCAAAATTATAACGAAAATTTGATAGTCAAATCGAACTTCGGGATTGAGTCTCCCGCGTAGACCTCCAAAAAATAAGCAAGTTTAAAAAAAGAATCGCCTCCAAAAGTTAAGCTAGGCAAAATGCACGGCCGTTTGAAGTTTGAACAAATATAACGTAAAAGGAGTAGCTTGTGAAATTTTGAACTTCAAACAGACATAAGTCGTGCCTCTGACGTCCGATCGAGTCGATTTTGTTTTTCAATCTGCTTATTTTTTCGATATCTACGCGAAAAATCACCCCACACCTCCATAGGGCTTATAGTTTTACGTTTATCGGTTTTTGACCATATATAGGGCAAAATTATAACGAAAATTTGATAGTCAAATCGGACTTCGGGATTAAGTCTGCCGCGTAGATCTCCAAAAAATAAGCAAGTTTAAAAAAAGAATCGCCTCCAAAAGTTAAGCGAGGCAAAATATACGGCCGTTTGAAGTTTCAACAAATATAACGTAAAAGAGGTAGCTTGTGAAATTTTGAACTTCAAACGGACATAAGTCGTGCCTCCGACGTCCGATCGAGTCGATTTTTTTTTAATCTGCTTATTTTTTCGATATATACGCGAAAAAACACCCCGCACCGCCATAGGGCTTATAGTTTTACGTTTATCGATTTTTTACCATATATAGGGCAAAATTATAACGAAACTTTAATAGTCAAATCGGACTTCGGGATTGAGTCTGTCGCATAGATCTCCAAAAAATAAGCAAGTTTAAAAAAAGAATCGCCTCCAAAAGTTAAGCGAGGCAAAATGTACGGCCGTTAGAAGTTTGAACAAATATAACGTAAAAGGGGTAGCTTGTGAAATTTTGAACTTTAAACGGACATAAGTCGTGGCTCCGACGTCCAATCGAGTCGATTTTTTTTCTCAATCTGCTTATTTTTTCGATATCTATGTGAAAAAACACTGCACACAGCCATAGGGCTTATAGTTTTACATTTATCGGGTTTTGACCATATATAGGGCAAAATTATAATGAAATTTTGATAGTCAAATCGGACTTCGGGATTGAGTCTGCTGCGTAGACCTCCAAAAAATAAGCAAGTTTAAAAAAATAATCGCCTCCAAAAGGTAAGCGAGGCAAAATGTACAGCCGTTTTAAGTTTGAACAAATATAACGTAAAAGGGGTAGCTTGTGAAATTTTGAACTTCAAACGGACCTAAGTCGTGCCTCCGACGTCCGATCGGGTCGATTTCTTTTTTCAATCTACTTATTTTTTCGATATATACGCGAAAAAACATCCCACACCACCATAGAGCTTATAGTTTTACGTTTATCGGTTTTTGACCATATATAGGGCAAAATTATAACGAACATTTGATAGTCAAATCGGACTTCGAGATTGAGTCTTCCGCGTAGACCTCCAAAAATTAAGCAAGTTTAAAAAAAGAATCGCCTCCAAAAGTTAAGCGAGGCAAAATGTACGGCCGTTTGAAGTTTGAACAAATATAACGTAAAAGGGTAGCTTGTGAAATTTTGAACTTCAAACGGACATAAGTCGTGCCTCCGACGTCCGATCGAGTCGATTTTTTTTTTCAATCAGCTTATTTTTTCGATATCTACGCGAAAAAACACCCCAAACTGCCATAGGGCTTATAGTTTTACGTTTATCGGTTTTTGACCATATATAGGGCAAAATTATAACGAAAATTTGATAGTCAAATCGGACTTCGGGATTGAGTCTGCCGTGTAGATCTCCAAAAAATAAGCAAGTTTAAAAAAAGAATCGCCTTCAAAAGTTAAGCGAGGCAAAATGTATGGCCGTTTGAAGTTTCAACAAATATAACGTAAAAGAGGTAGCTTGTGAAATTTTGAAATACAAACGGACATAAGTCGTGCCTCCGACGTCCGATCAAGTCGATTTTTTTTCAATCTGCTTATTTTATTGATATATACGCGAAAAAACACCCCACACCACCATAGGGCATATAGTTTTACGTTTATCGGTTTTTGACCATATATAGGGCAAAATTATAACGAAAATTTGATAGTCAAATCGAACTTCGGGATTGAGTCTCCCGCGTAGACCTCCAAAAAATAAGCAAGTTTAAAAAAAGAATCGCCTCCAAAAGTTAAGCTAGGCAAAATGCACGGCCGTTTGAAGTTTGAACAAATATAACGTAAAAGGAGTAGCTTGTGAAATTTTGAACTTCAAACAGACATAAGTCGTGCCTCTGACGTCCGATCGAGTTGATTTTGTTTTTCAATCTGCTTATTTTTTCGATATCTATGCGAAAAATCACCCCACACCTCCATAGGGCTTATAGTGACGTTTATCGGTTTTTGACCATATATAGGGCAAAATTATAACAAAAATTTGATAGTCAAATCGGACTTCGGGATTAAGTCTGCCGCGTAGATCTCCAAAAAATAAGCAAGTTTAAAAAAAGAATCGCCTCCAAAAGTTAAGCGAGGCAAAATATACGGCCGTTTGAAGTTTCAACAAATATAACGTAAAAGAGGTAGCTTGTGAAATTTTGAACTTCAAACGGACATAAGTCGTGCCTCCGACGTCCGATCGAGTCGATTTTTTTTTTAATCTGCTTATTTTTTCGATATATACGCGAAAAAACACCCCACACCGCCATAGGGCTTATAGTTTTACGTTTATCGGTTTTTGACCATATATAGGGCAAAATTATAACGAAAATTTGATAGTCAAATCAGACTTCGGGATTGAGTCTGCCGTGTAGATCTCCAAAAAATAAGCAAGTTTAAAAAAAGAATCGCCTTCAAAAGTTAAGCGAGGCAAAATGTACGGCCGTTTGAAGTTTCAACAAATATAACGTAAAAGAGGTAGCTTGTGAAATTTTGAAATACAAACGGACATAAGTCGTGCCTCCGACGTCCGATCAAGTCGATTTTTTTTCAATCTACTTATTTTATTGATATATACGCGAAAAAACACCCCACACCACCATAGGGCATATAGTTTTACGTTTATCGGTTTTTGACCATATATAGGGCAAAATTATAACGAAAATTTGATAGTCAAATCGAACTTCGGGATTGAGTCTCCCGCGTAGACCTCCAAAAAATAAGCAAGTTTAAAAAAAGAATCGCCTCCAAAAGTTAAGCTAGGCAAAATGCACGGCCGTTTGAAGTTTGAACAAATATAACGTAAAAGGAGTAGCTTGTGAAATTTTGAACTTCAAACAGACATAAGTCGTGCCTCTGACGTCCGATCGAGTCGATTTTGTTTTTCAATCTGCTTATTTTTTCGATATCTATGCGAAAAATCACCCCACACCTCCATAGGGCTTATAGTTACGTTTATCGGTTTTTGACCATATATAGGGCAAAATTATAACGAAAATTTGATAGTCAAATCGGACTTCGGGATTAAGTCTGCCGCGTAGATCTCCAAAAAATAAGCAAGTTTAAAAAAAGAATCGCCTCCAAAAGTTAAGCGAGGCAAAATATACGGCCGTTTGAAGTTTCAACAAATATAACGTAAAAGAGGTAGCTTGTGAAATTTTGAACTTCAAACGGACATAAGTCGTGCCTCCGACGTCCGATCGAGTCGATTTTTTTTTTAATCTGCTTATTTTTTCGATATATACGCGAAAAAACACCCCACACCGCCATAGGGCTTATAGTTTTACGTTTATCGGTTTTTGACCATATATAGGGCAAAATTATAATGAAAATTTGATAGTCAAATCGGACTTCGGGATTGAGTCTGCCGCGTAGATATCCAAAAAATAAGCAAGTTTAAAAAAAGAATCGCCTCCAAAAGTTAAGCGAGGCAAAATATACGGCCGTTTGAAGTTTCAACAAATATAACGTAAAAGAGGTAGCTTGTGAAATTTTGAACTTCAAACGGACATAAGTCATGCCTCCGACGTCCGATCGAGTTGATTTTTTTTTTTAATCACTTATTTTTTAGATATCTACGCGAAAAAACACCCCACACCGCCATAGGGCTTATAGTTTTACGATTATCGGTTTTTGACCATATATAGGGCAAAATTATAACGAAATTTTGATAGTCAAATCGGACTTCGGGATTGAGTCTGCCGTGTAGACCTCCAAAAAATAAGCAAGTTCAAAAAAAGAATCGCCTCCAAAAGTTAAGCGAGCCAAAATGTACGGCCGTTTGAAGTTTCAACAAATATAACGTAAAAGGGGTAGCTTGTGATATTTTGAACTTCAAACAGACATAAGTCGTGCCTCCGACGTCCGATCGAGTCAATTTGTTTTTTCAATCTGCTTATTTTTTCGATATCTACGCGAAAAAACACCCCACACCGCCATAGGGCTTATAGTTTTATGTTTATCGGTTTTTGACCATATATAGGGCAAAATTATAACGAAATTTTGATAGTCAAATTTGACTTCGGGATTGACTCTACCGCGTAGATCTCCAAAAAATAAGCAAGTTTAAAAAAACAATTGCCTCCAAAAGTTAAGCGAGGCAAAATGTACGGCCGTTTGAAGTTTTAACAAATATAACGTAAAAGGGGTAGCTTGTGAAATTTTGAACTTCAAAGGGACATAAGTCGTGCCTCCGACGTCCGATCGAGTCAATTTTTTCTTTCAATCTTCTTAATTTTTCGATATATACGCGAAAAACACCCCACACCGCCATAGGGCTTATAGTTTTACGTTTATCGATTTTTGACCATATATAGGGCAAAATTATAACGAAAATTTGATAGTCAAATCGGACTTCGGGATTGAGTCTGCCGCGTATACCTCCAAAAAATAAGTAAGTTTAAAAAAAAAATCGCCTCCAAAAGTTAAGTGAGGCAAAAATGTACGGCCGTTTGAAGTTTCAACAAATATAACGTAAAAGGGGTAGCTTGTGAAATTTTGAACTTCAAACGGACATAAGTCGTGCCTCCGACGTCCGATCGAGTCGATTTTTTTTTCAATCTGCTTATTTTTTCTATATCTACGCGAAAAAACACCCCACACCGCCATAGGGCTTATAGTTTTACGTTTATCGGTTTTTTACCATATATAGGGCAAAATTATAACGAAATTTTGATAGTCAAATCGGACTTCGGGATTGAGTCTGCCGCGTAGACCTCCAAAAAATAAGCAAGTTTAAAAAACGAATCGCCTCCAAAAGTTAAGCGAGGCAAAATGTACGGCCGTTTGAAATTTGAACAAATATAACGTAAAAGGGGTAGCTTGTGAAATTTTGAACTTCAAACGGACATAAGTCGTGCCACCGACGTCCGATCGAGTCATTTTTTTTTTCAATCTGCTTGTTTTTTCTATTTATACTCGAAAAAACACCCCACACCGTCATAGGGCTTATAGTTTTACGTTTATCGGTTTTTGACCATATATAGGGCAAAATTATAACGAAAATTTGATAGTCAAATAGGACTTCGGGATTGAGTCTACCGCGTAGACCTCCAAAAAATAAGCAAGTTTAAAAAAAGAATCGCCTCTAAAAGTTAAGCGAGGCAAAATGTACGGCCGTTTGAAGTTTCAACAAATATAACGTAAAAGGGGTAGCTTGTGAAATTTTGAACTTCAAACAGACATAAGTCATGCCTCCTACGTCCGATCGAGTCGATTTTTTTTTCAATCTGCTTATTTTTTCGATATCTACGCTAAAAAACACCCCACACCGCCATAGGGCTTATAGTTTTACATTTATCGGTTTTTGACCATATATAGGGCAAAATTATAACGAAAATTTGATAGTTAAATCGGACTTCGGGATTGAGTCTACCGCGTAGATCTCCAAAAAATAAGAAAGTTTAAAAAAAGAATCGCCTCCAAAAGTTAAGCTAGGCAAAATGTACGGCCATTTGAAGTTTCAACAAATATAATGTAAAAGAGGTAGCTTGTGAAATTTTGAACTTCAAACGGACATAAGTCGTGCCTCCGACGTCCGATCGAGTCGATTTTTTTTTTCAATCTGCTTATTTTTTCGATATATACGCGAAACAACACCCCACACCGCGATAGGGCTTATAGTTTTACGTTTATCGGTTGTTGACCATATATAGGGCAAAATTATAACGAAACTTTGATAGTCAAATCGGACTTCGGGATTGAGTCTACCGCGTAGATCTCCAAAAAATAAGCAAGTTTAAAAAAAGAATTGCCTCCAAAAGTTAAGTGAGGCAAAATGTACGGCCGTTTGAAGTTTGAACAAATATAACGTAAAAGGGGTAGCTTGTGAAATTTTGAACTTCAAACGGACATAAGTCGTGCCTCCGACGTCCGATCGAGTCTATTTTTTTTTTCAATCTGCTTATCTTTTCGATATCTACGCGAAAAAACACCCCACACCTCCATAGGGCTTATAGTTTTACGTTTATTGGTTTTTGACCATATATAGGGCAAAATTATAACGAAAATTTGATAGTCAAACCGGACTTCGGGATTGAGTCTGCCGCATATACCTATAAAAAATAGGCAAGTTTAAAAAAAGAATCGCCTCCAAAAGTTAAGCGAGGCAAAATGTACGGCCGTTTGAAGTTTCAACAAATAAAACGTAAAAGGGGTAGCTTGTGAAATTTTGAACTTCAAACGGACATAAGTCGTGCCTCCTACGTCCGATCGAGTCGATTTTTTTTTCAATCTGCTTCTATTTTCGATATGTATGCAAAAAAACACCCCACACCGCCATAGGACTTATAGTTTTACGTTTATCGGTTTGACCATATATAGGGCAAAATTATAACGAAATTTTGTTAGTCAAATCGGACTTCGGGATTGAGTCTGCCGCGTAGATCTCCAAAAAATAAGCAAGTTTAATAAAATAATCGCCTCCAAAAGTTAAGCGAGGCAAAATGTACGGCCGTTTGAAGTTTCAACAAATATAACGTAAAAGAGGTAGCTTGTGAAATTTTGAACTTCAGACGGACATAAATCGTGCCTCCGACGTCCGATCGAGTCGATTTCTTTTTAATCTGCTTATTTTTTCGATATATACGCGAAAAGACACCCCGCACTGCCATAGGGCTTATATTACGTTTATCGGTTTTTTACCATATATAGGGCAAAATTATAACGAAACTTTAATAGTCAAATCGGACTTCGGGATTGAGTCTGTCGCATAGATCTCCAAAAAATAAGCAAGTTTAAAAAAAGAATCGCCTCCAAAAGTTAAGCGAGGCAAAATGTACGGCCGTTTGAAGTTTGAACAAATATAACGTAAAAGGGGTAGCTTGTGAAATTTTGAACTTTAAACGGACATAAGTCGTGGCTCCGACGTCCAATCGAGTCGATTTTTTTTCTCAATCTGCTTATTTTTTCGATATCTATGTGAAAAAACACTCCACACAGCCATAGGGCTTATAGTTTTACATTTATCGGGTTTTGACCATATATAGGGCAAAATTATAATGAAGTTTTGATAGTCAAATCGGACTTCGGGATTGAGTCTGCTGCGTACACCTCAAAAAAATAAGCAAGTTTAAAAAAATAATCGCCTCCAAAAGTTAAGCGAGGCAAAATGTACGGCCGTTTTAAGTTTGAACAAATATAACGTAAAAGGGGTAGCTTGTGAAATTTTGAACTTCAAACGGACCTAAGTCGTGCCTCCGACGTCCGATCGGGTCGATTTTTTTTTTCAATCTGCTTATTTTTTCGATATATACGCGAAAAAACATCCCACACCGCCATAGAGCTTATAGTTTTACGTTTATCGGTGTTTGACCATATATAGGGCAAAATTATAACGAACATTTGATAGTCAAATCGGACTTCGGGATTGAGTCTTCCGCGTAGACCTCCAAAAATTAAGCATGTTTAAAAAAAGAATCGCCTCCAAAAGTTAAGCGAGGCAAAATGTACGGCCGTTTGAAGTTTGAACAAATATAACGTAAAAGGGGTAGCTTGTGAAATTTTGAACTTCAAACGGACATAAGTCGTGCCTCCGACGTCCGATCGAGTCGATTTTTTTTTTCAATCAGCTTATTTTTTTGATATCTACGCGAAAAAACACCCCAAACTGCCATAGGGCTTATAGTTTTACGTTTATCGGTTTTTGACCATATATAGGGCAAAATTATAACGAAAATTTGATAGTCAAATCGGACTTCGGGATTGAGTCTGCCGTGTAGATCTCCAAAAAATAAGCAAGTTTAAAAAAAGAATCGCCTCCAAAAGTTAAGCGAGGCAAAATGTACGGCCGTTTGAAGTTTCAACAAATATAACGTAAAAGAGGTAGCTTGTGAAATTTTGAAATACAAACGGACATAAGTCGTGCCTCCGACGTCCGATCAAGTCAATTTTTTTTCAATCTGCTTATTTTATTGATATATACGTGAAAAAACACCCCACACCACCATAGGGCATATAGTTTTACGTTTATCGGTTTTTGACCATATATAGGGCAAAATTATAACGAAAATTTGATAGTCAAATCGAACTTCGGGATTGAGTCTCCCGCATAGACCTCCAAAAAATAAGCAAGTTTAAAAAAAGAATCGCCTCCAAAAGTTAAGCTAGGCAAAATGCACGGCCGTTTGAAGTTTGAACAAATATAACGTAAAAGGAGTAGCTTGTGAAATTTTGAACTTCAAACAGACATAAGTCGTGCCTCTGACGTCCGATCGAGTCGATTTTGTTTTTCAATCTGCTTATTTTTTCGATATCTACGCGAAAAATCACCCCACACCTCTATAGGGCTTATAGTTTTACGTTTATCGGTTTTTGACCATATATAGGGCAAAATTATAACGAAAATTTGATAGTCAAATCGGACTTCGGGATTGAGTCTGCCGCGTAGATCTCCAAAAAATAAGCAAGTTTAAAAAAAGAATCGCCTCCAAAAGTTAAGCGAGGCAAAATATACGGCCGTTTGAAGTTTCAACAAATATAACGTAAAAGAGGTAGCTTGTGAAATTTTGAACTTCAAACGGACATAAGTCGTGCCTCCGACGTCCGATCGAGTCAATTTGTTTTTTCAATCTGCTTATTTTTTCGATATATACGCGAAAAAACACCCCACACCGCCATAGGGCTTATAGTTTTATCGGTTTTTGACCATATATAGGGCAAAATTATAACGAAAATTTGATAGTCAAATCGGACTTCGGGATTGAGTCTGCCGCGTAGACGTCCAAAAAATAAGCAAGTTTAAAAAAAGAATCGCCTCCAAAAGTTAAGCGAGGCAAAATGTACGGCCGTTTGAAGTTTCAACAAATATAACGTAAAAGAGGTAGTTTGTGAAATTTTGAACTTCAGACGGACATAAGTCGTGCCTCCGACGGCCGATCGAGTCAATTTTTTTTTTCAATCTGCTTATTTTTTCGATATATACGCGATAAAACACCCCAAACTGCCATAGGGCTTATAGTTTTACGTTTATCGGTTTTTGACCATATATAGGGCAAAATTATAACGAAATTTTGATAGTCAAATAGGACTTCGGGATTGAGTCTGCCGCGTAGACCTACAAAAAATAAGCAAGTTTAAAAAAGAATCGCCTCCAAAAGTTAAATGAGGCAAAATGTACGGCCGTTTGAAGTTTGAACAAATATAACGTAAAAGGGGTAGCTTGTGAAATTTTGAACTTCAAACGGACATAAGTCGTGCCTCCGACGTCCGATCGAGTCGATTTCTTTTTTCAATCTGCTTATTTTTTCTATATATACGCGAAAAAACACCCCACACCACCATAGGGCTTATAGTTTTACGTTTATCGGTTTTTGACCATATATAGGGCAAAATTATAACGAAAATTTGATAGTCAAATCGGACTTCGGGATTGAGTCTTCCGCGTAGACCTCCAAAAAATAAGCAAGTTTAAAAAAAGAATCGCCTCCAAAAGTTAAGCTAGGCAAAATGTACGTCCGTTTGAAGTTTGAACAAATATAACGTAAAAGGAGTAGCTTGTGATATTTTGAACTTCAAACGGACATAAGTCGTGCCTCCGACGTCTGATTGAGTCGATTTTTTTTTTCAATCTGCTTAGTTTTTCGATATCTACGCGAAAAAAAACCCCACACCGCCATAGGGCTTATAGTTTTACGTTTATCGGTTTTTGACCATATATAGGGCAAAATTATAACGAAAATTTGATAGTCAAATCGGACTTCGGGATTGAGTCTGCCGCGTATACCTCCAAAAAAAAGTAAGTTTAAAAAAAGAATCGCCTCCAAAAGTTAAGCGAGGCAAAAATGTACGGCCGTTTGAAGTTTGAACAAATATAACGTAAAAGGGGTAGCTTGTGAAATTTTGAACTTCAAACGGACATAAGTCGTGCCTCCGACGTCCGATCGAGTCGATTTTTTTTCAATCTGCTTATTTTTTCAATATCTACGCGAAATAACACCCCACACCGCCATAGGGCTAATAGTTTTACGTTTATCGGTTTTTGAGCATATATAGGGCAAAATTATAATGAAATTTTGATAGTAAAATCAGACTTCGGGATTGAGTCTGCCGCGTAGACCTCCAAAAAATAAGCAAGTTTAAAAAAAGAATCGCCTCCAAAAGTTAAGCGAGGCAAAATGTACGGCCGTTTGAAGTTTGAACAAATATAACGTAAAAGGGGTAGCTTGTGAAATTTTGAACTTCAAACGGACATAAGTCGTGCCTCCGACGTCCGATCGAGTCAATTTTTTATTCAATCTGCTTATTTTTTTGATATCTACGCGAAAAAACACCCCACACCGCCATAGGGCTTATAGTTTTACGTTTATTGGTTTTTTACCATATATAGGGCAAAATTATAAAGAAATTTTGATAGTCAAATCGGACTTCGGGATTGAGTCTGCCGCGTAGACCTCCAAAAAATAATCAAGTTTAAAAAACGAATCGCCTCCAAAAGTTAAGCGAGGCAAAATGTACGGCCGTTTGAAGTTTGAACAAATATAACGTAAAAGGGGTAGCTTATGAAATTTTGAACTACAAACGGACTTAAGTCGTGCCTCCGACGTCCGATCGAGTCGATTGTTTTTTCAATCTGCTTAATTTTTCGAAACGCGAAAAAAACACCCCACACCGCCATAGGGCTTATAATTTTACGTTTATCGGTTTTTGACCATATATAAGGCAAAATTATAACGAAAATTTGATAGTCAAATCGGACTTCGGGATTGGATCTGCCGTGTAGACCTCCAAAAAATAAGCAAGTTTAAAAAAAGAATCGCCTCCAAAAGTTAAACGAGGCAAAATGTACGGCCGTTTGAAGTTTCAACAAATATAACGTAAAAGGGGTAGCTTGTGAAATTTTGAACTTCAAACGGATATAAGTCGTGCCTCCGACGTCCGATCGAGTCGATTTTTTTTGTCAATCTGCTTATTTTTTCGATATCTACGTGCAAAAACACCCCACACCGTCATAGGGCTTATAGTTTCATGTTTATCGGTTTTTGACCATATATAGGGCAAAATTATAACGAAAATTTGATAGTAAAATCGGACTTCGGAATTGAGTCTGCCGCTTAGATCTCCAAAAAATAAGCAAGTTTAAAAAAAGAATTGCCTCCAAAAGTTAAGCGAGGCAAAATGTACGGCCGTTTGAAGTTTCAACAAATATAACGTAAAAGGGGTAGCTTGTGAAATTTTGAACTTCAAACAGACATAAGTCGTGCCTCCGACGTCCGATCGAGTCAATTTTTTTTTCAATCTGCTTATTTTTTCGATATATACGCGAAAAAACACCCCACACCGCCATAGGGCTTATAGTTTTACGTTTATCGGTTTTTGACCATATATAGAGCAAAATTATAACGAAAATTTGATAGTCAAATCGGACTTCGGGATTGAGTCTTCCGCGTAGACCTCCAAAAAATAAGCAAGTTTAAAAAAAGAATCGCCTCCAAAAGTTAAGCTAGGCAAAATGTACGTCCGTTTGAAGTTTGAACAAATATAACGTAAAAGGAGTAGCTTGTGATATTTTGAACTTCAAACAGACATAAGTCGTGCCTCCGACGTCTGATTGAGTCGATTTTTTTTTCAATCTGCTTATTTTTTCGATATCTACGCGAAAAAACACCCCACACCGCCATAGGGCTTATAGTTTTACGTTTATCGGTTTTTGACCATATATAGGGCAAAATTATAACGAAAATTTGATAGTCAAATCGGATTTCGGGATTGAGTCTGCCGCGTATACCTCCAAAAAAAAAGTAAGTTTAAAAAAAGAATCGCCTCCAAAAGTTAAGCGAGGCAAAAATGTACGGCCGTTTGAAGTTTGAACAAATATAACGTAAAAGGGGCAGCTTGTGAAATTTTGAACTTCAAACGGACATAAGTCGTGCCTCCGACGTCCGATCGAGTCGATTTTTTTTCAATCAGCTTATTTTTTCAATATCTACGCGAAAAAACACCCCACACCGCCATAGGGCTTATAGTTTTACGTTTATCGGTTTTTGAGCATATATAGGGCAAAATTATAATGAAATTTTGATAGTCAAATCAGACTTCGGGATTGAGACTGCCGCGTAGACCTCCAAAAAATAAGCAAGTTTAAAAAAAGAATCGCCTCCAAAAGTTAAGCGAGGAAAAATGTACGGCCGTTTTAAATTTGAACAAATATAACGTAAAAGGGGTAGCTTGTGAAATTTTGAACTTCAAACGGACATAAGTCGTGCCTCCGACGTCCGATCGAGTCGATTTTTTATTCAATCTGCTTATTTTTTCGATATCTACGCGAAAAAACACCCCACACCGCCATAGGGCTTATAGTTTTACGTTTATCGGTTTTTTACCATATATAGGGCAAAATTATAAAGAAATTTTGATAGTCAAATCGGACTTTGGGATTGAGTCTGCCGCGTAGACCTCCAAAAAATAATCAAGTTTAAAAAAAGAATCGCCTCCAAAAGTTAAGCGAGGCAAAATGTACGGCCGTTTGAAGTTTGAACAAATATAACGTAAAAGGGGTAGCTTATGAAATTTTGAACTACAAACGGACTTAAGTCGTGCCTCCGACGTCCGATCGAGTCGATTGTTTTTTCAATCTGCTTAATTTTTCGAAACGCGAAAAAAACATTCCACACCGCCATAGGGCTTATAGTTTTACGTTTATCGGTTTTTGACCATATATAAGGCAAAATTATAACGAAAATTTGATAGTCAAATCGGACTTCGGGATTGGGTCTGCCGTGTAGACCTCCAAAAAATAAGCAAGTTTAAAAAAAGAATCGCCTCCAAAAGTTAAACGAGGCAAAATGTACGGCCGTTTGAAGTTTCAACAAATATAACGTAAAAGGGGTAGCTTGTGAAATTTTGAACTTCAAACGGATATAAGTCGTGCCTCCGACGTCCGATCGAGTCGATTTTTTTTGTCAATCTGCTTATTTTTTCGATATCTACGTGCAAAAACACCCCACACCGTCATAGGGCTTATAGTTTCATGTTTATCGGTTTTTGACCATATATAGGGCAAAATTATAACGAAAATTTGATAGTCAAATCAGACTTCGGAATTGAGTCTGCCGCGTAGATCTCCAAAAAATAAGAGAGTTTAAAAAAAGAATCGCCTCCAAAAGTTAAGCGAGGCAAAATGTACGGCCGTTAGAAGTTTCAACAAATATAACGTAAAAGGGGTAGCTTGTGAAATTTTAAACTACAAACGGACATAAGTCGTGCCTCCGACGTCCGATCGAGTCAATTTTTTTTTCAATCTGCTTATTTTTTCTATATATACGCGAAAAAACACCCCACACCACCATAGGGCTTATAGTTTTACGTTTATCGATTTTTGACCATATATAGGGCAAAATTATAACGAAAATTTGATAGTCAAATCGGACTTTGGGATTGAGTCTGCCGCGTAGACCTCCAAAAAATAAGCAAGTTTAAAAATAGAATTGCCTCCAAAAGTTAAGCGAGGCAAAATGTACGGCCATTTGAAGTTTGAACAAATATAACGTAAAAGGGGTAGCTTGTGAAATTTTGAACTTCAAACGGACATAAGTCGTGCCTCCGACGTCCGATCGAGTCCATTTTTTTTTTCAATCTGCTTATTTTTTCGATAGCTACGCGAAAAAATACCCCACACCGCCATAGGCCGTATAGTTTTACGTTTATCGGTTTTTGACCATATATAGGGCAAAATTATAACGAAACTTTGATAGTTAAATCGGACTTCGGGATTGAGTCTTCCAAGTAGACCTCGAAAAAATAAGCAAGTTTAAAAAAAGAATCGCCTCCAAAAGTTAAGCGAGGCAAAATGTACGGCCGTTTCAAGTTTCAACAAATATAACGTAAGTCGTGCCTCCGAAGTCTGATCGAGTCGATTTTTTTTTCAATCTGCTTATTTTTTCGATATCTACGCGAAAAAACACCCCACACCGCCATAGGGCTTATAGTTTTACGTTTATCGGTTTTTGACCATATATAGGGCAAAATTATAATGAAACTTTCATAGTCAAATCGGACTTCGGACTTGAGTCTGCCGCGTAGATCTCCAAAAAATAAGCAAGTTTAAAAAAAGAATCACCTCCAAAAGTTAAGCGAGGAAAAATGTACGGCCGTTTGAAGTTTGAACAAATATAACATAAAAGGGGTAGCTTTTGAAATTTTAAACTTCAAACGGACATAAGTCGTGCCTCCGACGTCCGATCAAGTCGATTTTTATTTTCAATCTGCTTATTTTTTCGATATCTACGCGAAAAAATACCCCACACCGCCATAGGGCTTATAGTTTAACGTTTATCGGTTTTTGACCATATATAGGGCAAAATTATAACGAAATTTTGATAGTCAAATCGGACTTCAGGATTGAGTCTTCCGCGTAGACCTCCAAAAAATAAGCAAGTTTAATAAAAGAATCGCCTCCAAAAGTTAAGCTAGGCAAAATGTACGGCCGTTTGAAGTTTAAACAAATATAACGTAAAAGGAGTAGCTTGTGAAATTGTGAACTTCAAATGGACATAAGTCGTGCCTCCGACGTCCGATCGAGTCGATTTTTTTTTTCAATCTGCTTATTTTTTTGATATCTACGCGAAAAAACACCCCACACCTCCATAGGGCTTATAGTTTTACGTTGATCGGTTTTTGACCATATATAGGGCAAAATTATAATGAAACTTTGATAGTCAAATCGGACTTCGGGATTGAGTCTGCCGCGTAGATCTCCAAAAAATAAGCAAGTTTAAAAAAAGAATTGCCTCCAAAAGTTAAGTGAGACAAAATGTACGGCCGTTTGAAGTTTGAACAAATATAACGTAAAAGGGGTAGCTTGTGAAATTTTGAACTACAAACGGACATAAGTCGTGCGTCCGACGTCCAATCGAGTTGATTTGTTTTTACAATCTGCTTATTTTTTTGATATCTACGCGAAAAAACACTCCACACAGCCATAGGGCTTATAGTTTTACGTTTATCGGTTTTTTACCATATATAGGGCAAAATTATAATGAAATTTTGATAGTCAAATCGGACTTCGGGATTTAGTCTGCCGCGTAGACCTCCAAAAAATAAGCAAGTTTAAAAAAAGAATCGCCTCCAAAAGTTACGCGAGCCAAAATGTACGGCCGTTTGAAGTTTCAACAAATATAACGTAAAAGGGGTAGCTTTTGAAATTTTGAACTTCAAACGTACATAAGTCGTGCCTCCGACGTCCGATCGAGTCGATTTTTTTTTTAATATGCTTATTTTTTCGATATATACGCGAAACAATACCCCACACCGCCATAGGGTTTATAGTTTTACGTTTATCGATTTTGACCATATATAGGGCAAAATTATAACGAACATTTGGTAGTCAAATCGGACTTCGGGATATGTCTGCCGCGTAGACCTCCAAAAATTAAGCAAGTTTAAAAAAAGAATTGCCTCCAAAAGTTAAGCGAGGCAAAATGTACGGCCGTTTGAAGTTTCAACAAATATAACGTAAAAGGGTTAGCTTGTGAAATTTTGAACTTCAAACGGACATAAGTCGTGCCTCCGACGTCCGATCGAGTCGATTTTTTTTTCAATCTGCTTATTTTTTTGATATCTATGCGAAAAAACACCCTAAACCGCCATATGGCTTATAGTTTTACGTTTATCGGGTTTTGACCATATATAGGGCAAAATTATAACGAACATTTGATAGTCAAATCGGACTTCGGGATTGAGTCTGCCGCGTAGACCTCCAAAAAATAAGCAAGTTTAAAAAAAGAATCGCCTCCAAAAGTTAAGCGAGGCAAAATGTACGGTCGTTTGAAGTTTCAACAAATATAACGTAAAAAGTTAGCTTGTGAAATTTTGAACTTCAAACGGACATAAGTCGTGCCTCCGACGTCCGATCGAGTCGATTTTTTTTTTCAATCTGCTTATTTTTTTGATATATACGCGAAACAACACCCCACACCACCATAGGGCTTATAGTTTTACGTTTATCGGTTTTTGACCATATATAGGGCAAAATTATAATGAAATTTTGATAGTAAAATCAGACTTCGGGATTGAGTCTGCCGCGTAGACCTCCAAAAAATAAGCAAGTTTAAAAAAAGAATCGCCTCCAAAAGTTAAGCGAGGCAAAATGTACGGCCGTTTGAAGTTTGAACAAATATAACGTAAAAGGGGTAGCTTGTGAAATTTTGAACTTCAAACGAACATAAGTCGTGCCTCCGACGTCCGATCGAGTCAATTTTTTATTCAATCTGCTTATTTTTTCGATATCTACGCGAAAAAACACCCCACACCGCCATAGGGCTTATAGTTTTACGTTTATCGGTTTTTTACCATATATAGGGCAAAATTATAAATAAATTTTGATAGTCAAATCGGACTTCAGGATTGAGTCTGCCGCGTAGACCTCCAAAAAATAATCAAGTTTAAAAAAAGAATCGCCTCCAAAAGTTAAGCGAGGCAAAATGTACGGCCGTTTGAAGTTTGAACAAATATAACGTAAAAGGGGTAGCTTATGAAATTTTGAACTACAAACGGACTTAAGTCGTGCCTCCGACGTCCGATCGAGTCGATTGTTTTTTCAATCTGCTTAATTTTTCGAAACGCGAAAAAAACACCCCACACCGCCATAGGGCTTATAATTTTACGTTTATCGGTTTTTGACCATATATAGGGCAAAATTATAACGAAAATTTGATAGTCAAATCGGACTTCGGGATTGAGTCTGCCGTGTAGACCTCCAAAAAATAAGCAAGTTTAAAAAAAGAATCGCCTCCAAAAGTTAAACGAGGCAAAATGTACGGCCGTTTGAAGTTTCAACAAATATAACGTAAAAGGGGTAGCTTGTGAAATTTTGAACTTCAAACGGATATAAGTCGTGCCTCCGACGTCCGATCGAGTCGATTTTTTTTGTCAATCTGCTTATTTTTTCGATATCTACGTGCAAAAACACCCCACACCGTCATAGGGCTTATAGTTTCATGTTTATCGGTTTTTGACCATATATAGGGCAAAATTATAACGAAAATTTGATAGTCAAATCGGACTTCGAAATTGAGTCTGCCGCTTAGATCTCCAAAAAATAAGCAAGTTTAAAAAAAGAATTGCCTCCAAAAGTTAAGCGAGGCAAAATGTACGGCCGTTTGAAGTTTCAACAAATATAACGTAAAAGGGGTAGCTTGTGAAATTTTGAACTTCAAACAGACATAAGTCGTGCCTCCGACGTCCGATCGAGTCAATTTTTTTTTCAATCTGCTTATTTTTTCGATATATACGCGAAAAAACACCCCACACCGCCATAGGGTTTATAGTTTTACGTTTATCGGTTTTTGACCATATATAGAGCAAAATTATAACGAAAATTTGATAGTCAAATCGGACTTCGGGATTGAGTCTTCCGCGTAGACCTCCAAAAAATAAGCAAGTTTAAAAAAAGAATCGCCTCCAAAAGTTAAGCTAGGCAAAATGTACGTCCGTTTGAAGTTTGAACAAATATAACGTAAAAGGAGTAGCTTGTGATATTTTGAACTTCAAACAGACATAAGTCGTGCCTCCGACGTCTGATTGAGTCGATTTTTTTTTTCAATCTGCTTAGTTTTTCGATATCTACGCGAAAAAAAACCCCACACCGCCATAGGGCTTATAGTTTTACGTTTATCGGTTTTTGACCATATATAGGGCAAAATTATAACGAAAATTTGATAGTCAAATCGGACTTCGGGATTGAGTCTGCCGCGTATACCTCCAAAAAAAAGTAAGTTTAAAAAAAGAATCGCCTCCAAAAGTTAAGCGAGGCAAAAATGTACGGCCGTTTGAAGTTTGAACAAATATAACGTAAAAGGGGTAGCTTGTGAAATTTTGAACTTCAAACGGACATAAGTCGTGCCTCCGACGTCCGATCGAGTCGATTTTTTTTCAATCAGCTTATTTTTTCAATATCTACGCGAAAAAACACCCCACACCGCCATAGGGCTTATAGTTTTACGTTTATCGGTTTTTGAGCATATATAGGGCAAAATTATAATGAAATTTTGATAGTCAAATCAGACTTCGGGATTGAGTTTGCCGCGTAGACCTCCAAAAAATAAGAAAGTTTAAAAAAAGAATCGCCTCCAAAAGTTAAATGAGGCAAAATGTACGGCCGTTTGAAGTTTCAACAAATATAACGTAAAAGGGGTAGCTTGTGAAATTTTGAACTTCAAACGGATATAAGTCGTGCCTCCGACGTCCGATCGAGTCGATTTTTTTTGTTAATCTGCTTATTTTTTCGATATCTACGTGCAAAAACACCCCACACCGTCATAGGGCTTATAGTTTCATGTTTATCGGTTTTTGACCATATATAGGGCAAAATTATAACGAAAATTTGATAGTCAAATCGGACTTCGGAATTGAGTCTGCCGCTTAGATCTCTAAAAAATAAGCAAGTTTAAAAAAAGAATTGCCTCCAAAAGTTAAGCGAGGCAAAATGTACGGCCGTTTGAAGTTTCAACAAATATAACGTAAAAGGGGTAGCTTGTGAAATTTTGAACTTCAAACAGACATAAGTCGTGCCTCCGACGTCCGATCGAGTCAATTTTTTTTTCAATCTGCTTATTTTTTCGATATATACGCGAAAAAACACCCCACACCGCCATAGGGCTTATAGTTTTACGTTTATCGGTTTTTGACCATATATAGAGCAAAATTATAACGAAAATTTGATAGTCAAATCGGACTTCGGGATTGAGTCTTCCGCGTAGACCTCCAAAAATAAGCAAGTTTAAAAAAAGAATCGCCTCCAAAAGTTAAGCTAGGCAAAATGTACGTCCGTTTGAAGTTTGAACAAATATAACGTAAAAGGAGTAGCTTGTGATATTTTGAACTTCAAACAGACATAAGTCGTGCCTCCGACGTCTGATTGAGTCGATTTTTTTTTCAATCTGCTTATTTTTTCGATATCTACGCGAAAAAACACCCCACACCGCCATAGGGCTTATAGTTTTACGTTTATCGGTTTTTGACCATATATAGGGCAAAATTATAACGAAAATTTGATAGTCAAATCGGACTTCGGGATTGAGTCTGCCGCGTATACCTCCAAAAAAAAAGTAAGTTTAAAAAAAGAATCGCCTCCAAAAGTTAAGCGAGGCAAAAATGTACGGCCGTTTGAAGTTTGAACAAATATAACGTAAAAGGGGCAGCTTGTGAAATTTTGAACTTCAAACGGACATAAGTCGTGCCTCCGACGTCCGATCGAGTCGATTTTTTTTCAATCAGCTTATTTTTTCAATATCTACGCGAAAAAACACCCCACACCGCCATAGGGCTTATAGTTTTACGTTTATCGGTTTTTGAGCATATATAGGGCAAAATTATAATGAAATTTTGATAGTCAAATCAGACTTCGGGATTGAGTCTGCCGCGTAGACCTCCAAAAAATAAGCAAGTTTAAAAAAAGAATCGCCTCCAAAAGTTAAGCGAGGCAAAATGTACGGCCGTTTGAAGTTTGAACAAATATAACGTAAAAGGGGTAGCTTGTGAAATTTTGAACTTCAAACGGACATAAGTCGTGCCTCCGACGTCCGATCGAGTCGATTTTTTTTTCAATCTGCTTATTTTTTCGATATCTACGCGAAAAAACACCCCACACCGCCATAGGGCTTATAGTTTTACGTTTATCGGTTTTTGACCATATATAGGGCAAAATTATAACGAAATTTTGATAGTCAAATCGGACTTCGGGATTGAGTCTGCCGCGTAGACCTCCAAAAAATAATCAAGTTTAAAAAAAGAATCGCCTCCAAAAGTTAAGCGAGGCAAAATGTACGGCCGTTTGAATTTTGAACAAATATAACGTAAAAGGGGTAGCTTGTGAAATTTTGAACTACAAACGGACTTAAGTCGTGCCTCCGACGTCCGATCGAGTCGATTGTTTTTTCAATCTGCTTAATTTTTCGAAACGCGAAAAAAACATTCCACACCGCCATAGGGCTTATAGTTTTACGTTTATCGGTTTTTGACCATATATAAGGAAAATTATAACGAAAATTTGATAGTCAAATCGGACTTCGGGATTGGGTCTGCCGTGTAGACCTCCAAAAAATAAGCAAGTTTAAAAAAAGAATCGCCTCCAAAAGTTAAACGAGGCAAAATGTACGGCCGTTTGAAGTTTCAACAAATATAACGTAAAAGGGGTAGCTTGTGAAATTTTGAACTTCAAACGGATATAAGTCGTGCCTCCGACGTCCGATCGAGTCGATTTTTTTTGTCAATCTGCTTATTTTTTCGATATCTACGTGCAAAAACACCCCACACCGTCATAGGGCTTATAGTTTCATGTTTATCGGTTTTTGACCATATATAGGGCAAAATTATAACGAAAATTTGATAGTCAAATCGGACTTCGGGATTGAGTCTGCCGCGTAGACCTCCAAAAAATAATCAAGTTTAAAAAAAGAATCGCCTCCAAAAGTTAAGCGAGGCAAAATGTACGGCCGTTTGAATTTTGAACAAATATAACGTAAAAGGGGTAGCTTGTGAAATTTTGAACTACAAACGGACTTAAGTCGTGCCTCCGACGTCCGATCGAGTCGATTGTTTTTTCAATCTGCTTAATTTTTCGAAACGCGAAAAAAACATTCCACACCGCCATAGGGCTTATAGTTTTACGTTTATCGGTTTTTGACCATATATAAGGGAAAATTATAACGAAAATTTGATAGTCAAATCGGACTTCGGGATTGGGTCTGCCGTGTAGACCTCCAAAAAATAAGCAAGTTTAAAAAAAGAATCGCCTCCAAAAGTTAAACGAGGCAAAATGTACGGCCGTTTGAAGTTTCAACAAATATAACGTAAAAGGGGTAGCTTGTGAAATTTTGAACTTCAAACAGATATAAGTCGTGCCTCCGACGTCCGATCGAGTCGATTTTTTTTGTCAATCTGCTTATTTTTTTGATATCTACGTGCAAAAACACCCCACACCGTCATAGGGCTTATAGTTTCATGTTTATCGGTTTTTGACCATATATAGGGCAAAATTATAACGAAAATTTGATAGTCAAATCGGACTTCGGAATTGAGTCTGCCGCGTAGATCTCCAAAAAATAAGAAAGTTTAAAAAAAGAATCGCCTCCAAAAGTTAAGCGAGGCAAAATGTACGGCCGTTAGAAGTTTCAACAAATATAACGTAAAAGGGGTAGCTTGTGAAATTTTAAACTACAAACGGACATAAGTCGTGCCTCCGACGTCCGATCGAGTCGATTTTTTTTTCAATCTGCTTATTTTTTCTATATATACGCGAAAAAACACCCCACACCACCATAGGGCTTATAGTTTTACGTTTATCGATTTTTGACCATATGTAGGGCAAAATTATAACGAAAATTTGATAGTCAAATCGGACTTCGGGATTGAGTCTGCCGCGTATACCTCCAAAAAAAAAGTAAGTTTAAAAAAAGAATTGCCTCCAAATGTTAAGCGAGGCAAAAATGTACGGCCGTTTGAAGTTTGAACAAATATAACGTAAAAGGGGTAGCTTGTGAAATTTTGAACTTCAGACGGACATAAGTCGTGCCTCCGACGGCCGATCGAGTCAATTTTTTTTTTCAATCTGCTTATTTTTTCGATATCTACGCGAAAAAATACCCCACACCGCCTTAGGGCTTATAGTTTTACGTTTATCGGTTTTTGACCATATATAGGGCAAAATTATAACAAAACTTTGATAGTCAAATTGGACTTCGGGATTGAGTCTGCCGCGTAGATCTCCAAAAAATAAGCAAGTTTAAAAATAGAATCGCCTCCAAAAGTTAAGCGAGGCAAAATGTACGGCCGTTTGAAGTTTGAACAAATATAACGTAAAAGGGGTAGCTTGTGAAATTTTGAACTTCAAACGGACATAAGTCGTGCCTCCGACGTCCGATTGAGTCCATTTTTTTTTTTCAATCTGCTTATTTTTTCGATAGCTACGCAAAAAAATACCCCACACCGCCATAGGCCGTATAGTTTTACGTTTATCGGTTTTTGACCATATATAGGGCAAAATTATAACGAAACTTTGATAGTCAAATCGGACTTCGGGATTGAGTCTTCCAAGTAGACCTCGAAAAAATAAGCAAGTTTAAAAAAAGAATCGCCTCCAAAAGTTAAGCGAGGCAAAATGTACGGCCGTTTCAAGTTTCAACAAATATAACGTAAGTCGTGCCTCCGACGTCCGATCGAGTCGATTTTTTTTTCAATCTGCTTATTTTTTCGGTATCTACGCGAAAAAACACCCCACACCGCCATAGGGCTTATAGTTTGACCATATATAGGGCAAAATTATAACGAAACTTTCATAGTCAAATCGGACTTCGGACTTGAGTCTGCCGCGTAGATCTCCAAAAAATAAGCAAGTTTAAAAAAAGAATCACCTCCAAAAGTTAAGCGAGGCAAAATGTACGGCCGTTTGAAGTTTGAACAAATATAACGTAAAAGGAGTAGCTTGTGAAATTGTGAACTTCAAACGTACATAAGTCGTGCCTCCGACGTCCGATCGAGTCGATTTTTTTTTTAATATGCTTATTTTTTCGATATATACGCGAAACAATACCCCACACCGCCATAGGGTTTATAGTTTTACGTTTATCGATTTTGACCATATATAGGGCAAAATTATAACGAACATTTGGTAGTCAAATCGGACTTCGGGATATGTCTGCCGCGTAGACCTCCAAAAATTAAGCAAGTTTAAAAAAAGAATTGCCTCCAAAAGTTAAGCGAGGCAAAATGTACGGCCGTTTGAAGTTTCAACAAATATAACGTAAAAGGGTTAGCTTGTGAAATTTTGAACTTCAAACGGACATAAGTCGTGCCTCCGACGTCCGATCGAGTCGATTTTTTTTTCAATCTGCTTATTTTTTTGATATCTATGCGAAAAAACACCCTAAACCGCCATATGGCTTATAGTTTTACGTTTATCGGGTTTTGACCATATATAGGGCAAAATTATAACGAACATTTGATAGTCAAATCGGACTTCGGGATTGAGTCTGCCGCGTAGACCTCCAAAAAATAAGCAAGTTTAAAAAAAGAATCGCCTCCAAAAGTTAAGCAAGGCAAAATGTACGGTCGTTTGAAGTTTCAACAAATATAACGTAAAAAGTTAGCCTGTGAAATTTTGAACTTCAAACGGACATAAGTCGTGCCTCCGACGTCCGATCGAGTCGATTTTTTTTTTCAATCTGCTTATTTTTTTGATATATACGCGAAACAACACCCCACACCACCATAGGGCTTATAGTTTTACGTTTATCGGTTTTTGACCATATATAGGGCAAAATTACAACGAAAGTTTGATAGTCAAATCGGACTTCGGGATTGAGTCTGCCGCGTAGACCTCCAAAAAATAAGCAAGTTTAAAAAAAGAATCGCCCCCAAAAGTTAAGCTAGGCAAAATGTACGGCCGTTTGAAGTTTGAACAAATATAACGTAAAAGGGTTAGCTTGTGAAATTTTGAACTTCAAACGGACATAAGTCGTGCCTCCGACGTCCGATCGAGTCGATTTTTTTTTCAATCTGCTTATTTTTTTGATATCTATGCGAAAAAACACCCTAAACCGCCATATGGCTTATAGTTTTACGTTTATCGGGTTTTGACCATATATAGGGCAAAATTATAACGAACATTTGATAGTCAAATCGGACTTCGGGATTGAGTCTGCCGCGTAGACCTCCAAAAAATAAGCAAGTTTAAAAAAAGAATCGCCTCCAAAAGTTAAGCAAGGCAAAATGTACGGTCGTTTGAAGTTTCAACAAATATAACGTAAAAAGTTAGCTTGTGAAATTTTGAACTTCAAACGGACATAAGTCGTGCCTCCGACGTCCGATCGAGTCGATTTTTTTTTTCAATCTGCTTATTTTTTTGATATATACGCGAAACAACACCCCACACCACCATAGGGCTTATAGTTTTACGTTTATCGGTTTTTGACCATATATAGGGCAAAATT
>JABWTJ010000124.1:1848721-1941161 GCA_016801875.1 Solanum sitiens | reverse complement strand
CATTTTGTCTCGCTTAACTTTTGGAGGCGATTCTTTTTTTAAACTTGCTTATTTTTTGGAGATATACGCGGCAGACTCAATCCCGAAGTCCGATTTGACTATCAAATATTCGTTATAATTTTGCCCTATATATGGTCAAAAACCGATAAACGTAAAACTATAAGCCCTATGGCGGTGTGGGGTGTTTTTTCGCGTAGATATCGAAAAAATAAGCAGATTGAAAAAACAAATCGACTCGATCGGACGTGGGAGGCACGACTTATGTCCGTTTGAAGTTCAAATTTCACAAGCTACCTCTTTTACGTTATATTTGTTAAAACTTCAAACGGCCGTACATTTTGCCTAGCTTAACTTTTGGAGGCGATTCTTTTTTCAAACTTGCTTATTTTTTGGAGATCTACGCGGCAGACTCAATTCCAAAGTCCGATTTGACTATCAAAATGTTGTTATAATTTTGCCCTATATATGGTCAAAAACCGATAAACGTAAAACTATAAGCCCTATGGAGGTGTGGGGTGTTTTTTTGCGTAGATATCTAAAAAATAAGTGATTGAAAAAAAAATCGACTCGATCGGACGTCGGAGGCACGACTTATGTCCATTTGAAGTTCAAAATTTCACAAGCTACCCCTTTTACGTTATATTTGTTCAAACTTCAAACGGCCGTACATTTTGCCTCGCTTAACTTTTGGAGGCGATTCTTTTTTAAAACTTGCTTATTTTTTGGAGGTCTACGCGGTAGACTCAATCCCGAAGCGTATGACTATCAACATATTGTTATAATTGCCCTTATTTATTATCAAAACGATACGTAAAACATAAGCCCTATGGAGGGTTGTGGGGTGTTTTTTCGCGTTAGATATCGAAAAACTAAGCAGATTGAAAAAAAAAAAAAATCACTCGATGACGTTTAGGAGGCACGAATTTATGTCCGTTTGAAGTTCAAAAATTTCCACAAGCTACCCCTTTTACGTTTTATATTTGTTGAAATTAAAATTGGCCGTACATTTTGCTACTTAACTTTTGGAGGCGATTCTTTTTTAAAACTTGATTATTTTTTGAGATTCTAGCGAAGGACTCAATCCTGAAGTTGATTTGACTATCAAAAAATTTTGTATTATTTTGGCCCTCTATATGGTCAAAAAAACCGATAAAAAACCGATAAACGTAAAAATATAAGCCCTATGGCGGTGTGGGGTGTTGTTTCGCGTAGATATCGAAAAAATAAGCATATTGAAAAAAAAAATCGACTCGATCGGACGTCGGAGGCACGACTATGTCCGTTTGAGGTTCAAAATTTCACAAGCTACCCCTTTTACGTTATATTTGTTGAAACTTCAAACGGCCGTACATTTTGCCTCGCTTAACTTTTGGAGGCGATTCTTTTTTTAAACTTGCTTATTTTTTGGAGGTCTACGCGGAAGACTCAATCCTGAAGTCCGATTTGACTATCAAATTTTCGTTATAATTTTGCCCTATATATGGTCAAAAACCGATAAACGTAAAACTATAAGTCCTATGGCAGTGTGGGGTTTTTATTCGTGTAGATATCAAAAAAAAAAGCAGATTGAAAAAAAAAATCGACTCGATCGGACGTCGTAGGCACGACTTATGTCCGTTTGAAGTTCAAAATTTCACAAGCTACCCCTTTTACGTTATATTTGTTGAAACTTCAAACGGCCGTACATTTTGCATCGCTTAAGTTTTGGAGGCGATTCTTTTTTTAAACTTGCTTATTTTTTGGAGGTCTACGCGGTAGACTCAATCCCGAAGTCCGATTTGACTATCACATTTTTGTTATAATTTTGCCCTATATATGGTCAAAACCCGATAAACGTAAAACTATAAGCCCTATGGAGGTGTGGGTGTTTTTTCACGTAGATATCGAATAAATAAGCAGATTGAAAAAAAAAATCGACTCGATCGGACGTCGGAGGCACGACTTATGTCCGTTTGAAGTTCAAAATTTCACAAGCTACCCTTTTTACGTTCTATTTGTTCAAACTTCAAACGGCCGTACATGTTGCCTCACTTTACTTTTGGAGGCAATTCGTTTTTCAAACATGCTTATTTTTTGGAGATCTACGCGGCAGACTCAATCCCGAAGTCTGATTTGACTATCAAATATTTGTTATAATTTTGCCCTATATATGGTCAAAAACCGATAAACGTAAAACTATAAGCCCTATGGCGGTGTGGGGTGTTTTTTCGCGTATATATAGAAAAAATAAGCAGATTGAAAAAAAAAATCGACTCGATCGGACGTCGGAGGCACGACTTATGTCCGTTTGAAGTTCAAAATTTCACAAGCTACCCCTTTTACGTTATATTTGTTCAAACTTCAAACGGCCGTACAGTTTTCCTAGCTTAACTTTTGGAGGCAATTCTTTTTTTAAACTTGCTTATTTTTTGGAGGTCTACGTGGCAGACTCAATCCCGAAGTCCGATTTGACTATCAAATTTTCGTTATAATTTGGCCCTATATATGGTCAAAAACCGATAAACGTAAAATTATAAGCCCTATGGCGGTGTGGGGTGATTTTTCACGTAGATATAAAAAAAATAAGCAGATTGAAAAAAAAAATCGACTCGATCGGACGTCGGAGGCACGACTTATGTCTGTTTTAAGTTCAAAATTTCACAAGCTACCCTTTTTACATTATATTTGTTGAAACTTCAAACGGCCGTACATTTTGCCTAGCTTAACTTTTGGAGGCGATTCTTTTTTCAAACTTGCTTATTTTTTGGAGATCTACGCGGCAGACTAAATCCCGAAGTCCGGTTTGACTATCAAATTTTGTTATAATTTTGCCCTATATATGGTCAAAAACCGATAAACATAAAACTATAAGCCCTATGGCGATGTGGGGTGTTTTTTCGCGTAGATAACAAAAAAATAAGCAGATTGAAAAAAAAAATCGACTCGATCGGATGTCGGAGGCACGACTTATGTCCGTTTGAAATTCAAAATTTCACAAGCTACCCCTTTTACGTTATATTTGTTCAAACTTCAAACGGCCGTACATTTTGCCTCGCTTAAATTTTGGAGGCGATTCTTTTTTTAAACTTGCTTATTTTTTCGAGGTCTACGCGGTAGACTCAATCCCGAAGTCCGATTTGACTATCAAATTTTCGTTATAATTTTGCCCTATATATGGTCAAAAACCGATAAACGTAAAACTATAAGCCCTATGGCGGTGTGGATTATTTTTTCGCGTATATATAGAAAAGATAAGCAGATTGAAAAAAACAATCGACTCGATCGGACGTCGGAGGCACAACTTATGTCCGTTTGTAGTTCAAAATTTCACAAGCTACCCCCTTTTACGTTATATTTGTTCAAACTTCAAACGGCCGTACATTTTGCCTCGCTTAACTTTTGGAGGCGATTCTTTTTTTAAACTTGCTTATTTTTTGGAGATATACGCGGCAGACTCAATCCCGAAGTCCGATTTAACTATCAAATTTTCGTTATAATTTTGCCCTATATATGGTCAAAAACCGATAAACGTAAAACTATAAGTCCTATGGCGGTGTGGGTGTTTTTTCACGTAGATATCGAAAAAATAAGCAGATTGAAAAAAAAAATCGACTCGATCGGACGTCGGAGGCACGACTTATGTCCGTTTGAAGTTCAAAATTTCACAAGCTACCCTTTTTACGTTCTATTTGTTCAAACTTCAAATGGCCGTACATGTTGCCTCACTTTACTTTTGGAGGCAATTCTTTTTTCAAACTTGCTTATTTTTTGGAGATCTACGCGGCAGACTCAATCCCGAAGTCTGATTTAACTATCAAATATTTGTTATAATTTTGCCCTATATATGGTCAAAAACCGATAAACGTAAAACTATAAGCCCTATGGCGGTGTGGGGTGTTTTTTCGCGTATATATAGAAAAAATAAGCAGATTGAAAAAAAAATCGACTCGATCGGACGTCGGAGGCACGAGTTATGTCCGTTTGAAGTTCAAAATTTCACAAGCTACCCCTTTTACGTTATATTTGTTCAAACTTCAAACGGCCGTACAGTTTTCCTAGCTTAACTTTTGGAGGCAATTCTTTTTTTAAACTTGCTTATTTTTTGGAGGTCTACGTGGCAGACTCAATCCCGAAGTCCGATTTGACTATCAAATTTTTGTTATAATTTTGCCCTATATATGGTCAAAAACCGATAAACGTAAAACTATAAGCCCTATGGCGGTGTGGGGTGATTTTTCACGTAGATATCGAAAAAATAAGCAGATTGAAAAAAAAAATCGACTCGATCGGACATTGGAGGCACGACTTATGTCCGTTTGAAGTTCAAAATTTCACAAGCTATCCCTTTTACGTTATATTTGTTCAAACTTCAAACGGCCGTACATTTTGCCTAGCTTAACTTTTGGAGGCGATTCTTTTTTTATACTTGCTTATTTTTTTGAGGTCTACGCGGCAGACTCAATCCCGAAGTCCGATTTGACTATCAAAATTTCGTTATAATTTTGCCCTATATATGGTCAAAAACCGATAAAGGTAAAACTATAAGCCCTATGGCGGTGTGGGGTGTTTTTTCGCGTATATATAGAAAAAATAAGCAGATTGAAAAAAAAAATCGACTCGATCGGATGTCGGAGGCACGACTTATGTCCGTTTGTAGTTCAAAATTTCACAAGCTACCCCTTTTACGTTATATTTGTTCAAACTTCAAACAGCCGTACATTTTGCCTCGCTTAACTTTTGGAGGCGATTCTTTTTTTAAACTTGCTTATTTTTTGGAGATCTACGCGGAATACTCAATCCCGAAGTCCGATTTGACTATCAAATTTTCGTTATAATTTAACCCTATATATGGTCAAAAACCGATAAACGTAAAACTATAAGCCCTATGGCGGTGTGGGGTGTTTTTTCGCGTAGATATCAAAAAAATAAGCAGATTGAAAAAACAAATCGACTCGATCGGACGTCGGAGGCACGACTTATGTCCGTTTTAAGTTCAAAATTTCACAAGCTACCCTTTTTACGTTATATTTGTTGAAACTTCAAACGGCCGTACATTTTGCCTAGCTTAACTTTTGGAGGCGATTCTTTTTTCAAACTTGCTTATTTTTTGGAGATCTACGCGGAAGACTCAATCTCGAAGTCCGATTTGACTATCAAAATTTCGTTATAATTTTGCCCTATATATGGTCAAAAACCGATAAACGTAAAACTATAAGCCCTATGGAGGTGTGGGGTGTTTTTTCGCGTAGATATCTAAAAAATAAGTGATTGAAAAAAAAAATCGACTCGATCGGACGTTGGAGGCACGACTTATGTCCATTTGAAGTTCAAAATTTCACAAGCTACCCCTTTTACGTTATATTTGTTGAAACTTCAAACGGCCGTACATTTTGCCTCGCTTAACTTTTGGAGGCGATTCTTTTTTTAAACTTGCTTATTTTTTGGAGGTCTACGTGGCAGACTCAATCCCGAAGTCCGTATTGACTATCAAATTTTCGTTATAATTTTGCCCTATATATGGTCAAAAACCGATAAACGTAAAACTATAAGCCCTATGGAGGTGTAGGGTGTTTTTTCGCGTAGATATCGAAAAAATAAGCAGATTGGAAAAACAAATCAACTCGATCGGACGTCGGAGGCACGACTTATGTCCGTTTGTAGTTCAAAATTTCACAAGCTACCCCTTTTACGTTTTATTTGTTCAAACTTCAAACGGCCGTACATTTTGCCTCGCTTAACTTTTGGAGGCGATTCTTTTTTTAAACTTGCTTATTTTTTGGAGATATACGCGGCAGACTCAATCCCGAAGTCCGATTTGACTATCAAATTTTCGTTATAATTTTGCCCTATATATGGTCAAAAACCGATAAACGTAAAACTATAAGTCCTATGGCGGTGTGGGGTGTTTATTCGCGTAGATATCGAAAAAATAAGCAGATTGAAAAAAAAAATCGACTCGATCGGACGTCGGAGGCACGACTTATGTCTGTTTTAAGTTCAAAATTTCACAAGCTACCCTTTTTACATTATATTTGTTGAAACTTCAAACGGCCGTACATTTTGCCTAGCTTAACTTTTGGAGGCGATTCTTTTTTCAAACTTGCTTATTTTTTGGAGATCTACGCGGCAGACTCAATTCCAAAGTCCGATTTGACTATCAAAATGTTGTTATAATTTTGCCCTATATATGGTCAAAAACCGATAAACGTAAAACTATAAGCCCTATGGAGGTGTGGGGTGTTTTTTCGCGTAGATATCTAAAAAATAAGTGATTGAAAAAAAAATCGACTCGATCGGACGTCGGAGGCACGACTTATGTCCATTTGAAGTTCAAAATTTCACAAGCTACCCCTTTTACGTTATATTTGTTCAAACTTCAAACGGCCGTACATTTTGCCTCGCTTAACTTTTGGAGGCGATTCTTTTTTTAAACTTGCTTATTTTTTGGAGTTCTACGCGGTAGACTCAATCCCGAAGTCCGTATTGACTATCAAATATTCGTTATAATTTTGCCCTATATATGGTCAAAAACCGATAAACATAAAACTATAAGCCCTATGGAGGTGTGGGGTGTTTTTTCGCGTAGATATCAAAAAAATAAGCAGATTGAAAAAACAAATCAACTCGATTGGACGTCGGAGGCACGACTTATGTCCGTTTGAAGTTCAAAATTTCACAAGCTACCCCTTTTACGTTATATTTGTTGAAACTTCAAATGGCCGTACATTTTGCCTAGCTTAACTTTTTGAGGCGATTCTTTTTTTAAACTTGCTTATTTTTTGGAGATCTATGCGGCAGACTCAATCCTGAAGTCCGATTTGACTATCAAAATTTTGTTATAATTTTGCCCTATATATGGTCAAAAACCGATAAATGTAAAACTATAAGCCCTATGGTGGTGTGGGATGTTTTTTCGCGTAGATATCAAAAAAATAAGCAGATTGAAAAAAAAAATCGACTCGATCGGACGTCGGAGGCACGACTTATGTCCGTTTGAAATTCAAAATTTCACAAGCTACCCCTTTTACGTTATATTTGTTCAAACTTCAAACGGCCGTACATTTTGCCTAGCTTAACTTTTGGAGGCGATTCTTTTTTTAAACTTGCTTATTTTTTGGAGGTCTACGCGGAAGACTCAATCCTGAAGTCCGATTTGACTATCAAATTTTCGTTATAATTTTGCCCTATATATGGTCAAAAACCGATAAACGTAAAACTATAAGCCCTATGGCGGTGTGGGGTTTTTCTTCGTGTAGATATCAAAAAAATAAGCAGATTGAAAAAAAAATCGACTCGATCGGACGTCGGAGGCACGACTTATGTTCGTTTGAAGTTCACAATTTCACAAGCTACCCCTTTTACGTTATATTTGTTCAAACTTCAAACGGCCGTACATTTTGCCTCGCTTAAATTTTGGAGGCAATTCTTTTTTTAAACTTGCTTATTTTTTGGTGGTCTACGCGGAAGACTCAATCCCGAAGTCCGATTTGACTATCAAAATTTTGTTATAATTTTGCCCTATTTATATGGTCAAAAACCGATAAACGTAAAACTATAAACCCTATGGCGGTGTGGGGTGTTTTTTCGCGTAGATATCGAAAAAATAAGCGGATTGAAGAAAAACATCGACTCGATCGGACGTCGGAGGCACGACTTATGTCTGTTTGAAGTTCAAAATTTCACAAGCTACCTCTTTTACGTTATATTTGTTGAAACTTCAAACGGCCGTACATTTTGCCTAACTTAACTTTTGGAGGTGATTCTTTTTTCAAACTTGCTTATTTTTTGGAGATTTAAGCGGCAGACTCAATCCCGAAGTCCATTTTTACTATCAAAATTTCGTTATAATTTTGCCCTATATATGGTCAAAAACCGATAAACGTAAAACTATAAGCCCTATGGTGGTGTGGGGTGTTTTTTCGCGTAGATATCGAAAAAATAAGCAGCTTGAAAAAAAAATCGACTCGATCAGACGTCGGAGGCACGACTTATGTCCGTTTGTAGTTCAAAATTTCACAAGCTATCCCTTTTACGTTATATTTGTTCAAACTTCAAACGGCCGTACATTCTGCCTAGCTTAACTTTTGGAGGCGATTCTTTTTTTAAACTTGCTTATTTTTTGGAGATCTACGCGGCAGACTCAATCCCGAAGTCCGATTTGACTATCAAATTTTCGTTATATTTTTGCCCTATATATGGTCAAAAACCGATAAACGTAAAACTATAAGCCCTATGGCGGTGTGGGGTGTTTTTTCGTTTAGATATCAAAAAAATAAGCAGATTGAAAAAACAAATCGACTCGATCGATCGTCGGAGGAACGACTTATGTCCGTTTGAAGTTCAAATTTCACAAGCTACCTCTTTTACATTATATTTGTTGAAACTTCAAATGGCCGTACATTTTTCCTAGCTTAACTTTTGGAGGCGATTCTTTTTTCAAACTTGCTTATTTTTTGGATATCTACGCGGCAGACTCAATCCCGAAGTCCGATTTGACTATCAAATATTCGTTATAATTTTGCCCTATATATGGTCAAAAACCGATAAACGTAAAACTATAAGCCCTATGGCGGTGTGGGGTGTTTTTTCGCATAGATATCGAAAAAATAAGCAGATTGAAAAAACAAATCGACTCGATCGGACGTCGGAGGCACGACTTATGTTCGTTTGAAGTTCAAAATTTCACAAGCTACCCCTTTTATGTTATATTTGTTCAAACTTCAAACGGCCGTACATTTTGCCTCGCTTAACTTTTGGAGGCGATTCTTTTTTTAAACTTGCTTATTTTATGGAGGTCTACGCTGCAGACTCAATCCCGAAGTCCGATTTGACTATCAAATTTTCGTTATAATTTTGCCCTATATATGGTCAAAAACCGATAAACGTAAAACTATATGCCCTATGGCAGTGTGGGGTGTTTTTTCGCGTAGATATCTAAAAAATAAGTGATTGAAAAAAAAATCGACTTGATCGGACTTTGGAGGCACGACTTATGTCCGTTTGAAGTTCAAAATTTCACAAGCTACCCCTTTTACGTTATATTTGTTCAAACTTCAAACGGCCGTACATTTTGCCTCGCTTAACTTTTGGAGGCGATTCTTTTTTTAAACTTGCTTATTTTTTGGAGGTCTACGCGGAAGACTCAATCCCGAAGTCCGGTTTGACTATCAAATTTTCATTATAATTTTGCCCTATATATGGTCAAAAACCGATAAATGTAAAACTATAAGCCCTATGGAGGTGTGGGGTGTTTTTTCGCGTAGATATCGAAAAAATAAGCAGATTGAAAAAAAAATCGACTCGATCGGACGTCGGAGGCACGACTTATGTCCGTTTGAAGTTCAAAATTTCACAAGTTACCCCTTTTACGTTATATTTGTTGAAACTTCAAACGGCCGTACATTTTGCCTCGCTTAACATTTGGGGGCGATTCTTTTTTTAAACGTGCTTATTTTTGGAGGTCTACGCGGAAGACTCAATCATGAAGTCCGATTTGACTATCAAATTTTCGTTATAATTTTGCCCTATATATGGTCAAAAACCGATAAACGTAAAACTATAAGCCCTATGGCGGTGTGGGGTGTTTTTTCGTTTAGATATCAAAAAAATAAGCAGATTGAAAAAACAAATCGACTCGATCGATCGTCGGAGGAACGACTTATGTCCGTTTGAAGTTCAAATTTCACAAGCTACCTCTTTTACATTATATTTGTTGAAACTTCAAACGGCCGTACATTTTTCCTAGCTTAACTTTTGGAGGCGATTCTTTTTTCAAACTTGCTTATTTTTTGGATATCTACGCGGCAGACTCAATCCCGAAGTCCGATTTGACTATCAAATATTCGTTATAATTTTGCCCTATATATGGTCAAAAACCGATAAACGTAAAACTATAAGCCCTATGGCGGTGTGGGGTGTTTTTTCGCATAGATATCGAAAAAATAAGCAGATTGAAAAAACAAATCGACTCGATCGGACGTCGGAGGCACGACTTATGTTCGTTTGAAGTTCAAAATTTCACAAGCTACCCCTTTTATGTTATATTTGTTCAAACTTCAAACGGCCGTACATTTTGCCTCGCTTAACTTTTGGAGGCGATTCTTTTTTTAAACTTGCTTATTTTATGGAGGTCTACGCTGCAGACTCAATCCCGAAGTCCGATTTGACTATCAAATTTTCGTTATAATTTTGCCCTATATATGGTCAAAAACCGATAAACGTAAAACTATAAGCCCTATGGCAGTGTGGGGTGTTTTTTCGCGTAGATATCTAAAAAATAAGTGATTGAAAAAAAAATCGACTTGATCGGACTTTGGAGGCACGACTTATGTCCGTTTGAAGTTCAAAATTTCACAAGCTACCCCTTTTACGTTATATTTGTTCAAACTTCAAACGGCCGTACATTTTGCCTCGCTTAACTTTTGGAGGCGATTCTTTTTTTAAACTTGCTTATTTTTTGGAGGTCTACGCGGAAGACTCAATCCCGAAGTCCGGTTTGACTATCAAATTTTCATTATAATTTTGCCCTATATATGGTCAAAAACCGATAAATGTAAAACTATAAGCCCTATGGAGGTGTGGGGTGTTTTTTCGCGTAGATATCGAAAAAATAAGCAGATTGAAAAAAAAATCGACTCGATCGGACGTCGGAGGCACGACTTATGTCCGTTTGAAGTTCAACATTTCACAAGTTACCCCTTTTACGTTATATTTGTTGAAACTTCAAACGGCCGTACATTTATCCTAGCTTAACTTTTGGAGGCGATTCTTTTTTTAAACGTGCTTATTTTTTGGAGGTCTACGCGGAAGACTCAATCATGAAGTCCGATTTGACTATCAAATTTTCGTTATAATTTTGCCCTATATATGGTCAAAAACCGATAAACGTAAAACTATAAGCCCTATGGCGGTGTGGGGTGTTTTTTCGTTTAGATATCAAAAAAATAAGCAGATTGAAAAAAAAAATCGACTCGATCGGACGTCGGAGGCACGACTTATGTCCGTTTGAAGTTCAAAATTTTACAAGCTACCCCTTTTACGTTATATTTGTTCAAATTTCAAACGGCCGTACATTTTTCCTAGCTTAACTTTTGGAGGAGATTCTTTTTTTAAACTTGCTTATTTTTTGGAGGTCTACGCGGCAGACTCAATCCCGAAGTCCGATTTGACTATCAAATTTTCGTTATAATTTTGCCCTATATATGGTCAAAAACCGATAAACGTAAAACTATAAGCCCTATGGCGGTGTGGGGTGTTTTTTCGCGTATATATGGAAAAAATAAGCAGATTGAAAAAAAATCGACTCGATCGGACGTCGGAGGCACGACTTATGTCCGTTTGAAGTTCAAAATTTCACAAGCTACCCTTTTTACGTTATATTTGTTCAAACTTCAAACGGCCGTACATTTTGCCTCGCTTAACTTTTGGAGGCGATTCTTTTTTTAAACTTGCTTATTTTTTGGAGGTCTATGCGGTAGACTCAATCCCGAAGTCCGATTTGACTATCAAAATTTCGTTATAATTTTGCCCTATATATGGTCAAAAACCGATAAATGTAAAACTATAAGCCCTATGGCGGTGTGGGTGTTTTTTCGCGTAGATATCAAAAAAATAAGCAGATTGGAGAAAAAATCGACTCGATCGGACATCGGAGGCACGACTTATGTCCGTTTGAAGTTCAAAATTTCACAAGCTACCTCTTTTACGTTATATTTGTTGAAACTTCAAACGGCCGTACATTTTGCCTAACTTAACTTTTGGAGGCGATTCTTTTTTTAAACTTGCTTATTTTTTGGAGATTTACGCGGCAGACTCAATCCCGAAGTCCATTTTTACTATCAAAATTTCGTTATAATTTTGCCCTATATATGGTCAAAAACCGATAAACGTAAAACTATAAGCCCTATGGCGGTGTGGGGTGTTTTTTCGCGTAGATATCGAAAAAATAAGCAGCTTGAAAAAAAAAATCGACTCGATCAGACGTCGGAGGCACGACTTATGTCCGTTTGTAGTTCAAAATTTCACAAGCTATCCCTTTTACGTTATATTTGTTCAAACTTCAAACGGCCGTACATTCTGCCTAGCTTAACTTTTGGAGGCGATTCTTTTTTTAAACTTGCTTATTTTTTGGAGATCTACGCGGCAGACTCAATCCCGAAGTCCGATTTGACTATCAAATTTTCGTTATATTTTTGCCCTATATATGGTCAAAAACCGATAAACGTAAAACTATAAGCCCTATGGCGGTGTGGGGTGTTTTTTCGTTTAGATATCAAAAAAATAAGCAGATTGAAAAAACAAATCAACTCGATCGAACGTCGGAGGCACGACTTATGTCCGTTTGAAGTTCAAATTTCACAAGCTACCTCTTTTACGTTCTATTTGTTGAAACTTCAAACGGCCGTACATTTTGTCTAGCTTAACTTTTGGAGGCGATTCTTTTTTCAAACTTGCTTATTTTTTGGATATCTACGCGGCAGACTCAATCCCAAAGTCCGATTTGACTATCAAATATTCGTTATAATTTTGCCCTATATATGGTCAAAAACCGATAAACGTAAAACTATAAGCCCTATGGCGGTGTGGGGTGTTTTTTCGCGTAGATATCGAAAAAATAAGCAGATTGAAAAAAAAAATTGACTCGATCGGACGTTGGAGGCACGACTTATGTTCGTTTGAAGTTCAAAATTTCACAAGCTACCCCTTTTACGTTATATTTGTTCAAACTTCAAACGGCCGTACATTTTGCCTCGCTTAACTTTTGGAGGCGATTCTTTTTTTAAACTTGCTTATTTTTTGGAGGTCTACGCTGCAGACTCAATCCCGAAGTCCGATTTGACTATCAAATTTTCGTTATAATTTTGCCCTATATATGGTCAAAAATCGATAAACGTAAAACTATAAGCCCTATGGCGGTGTGGGGTGTTTTTTCGCGTATATATCAGAAAAAATAAGCAGATTGAAAAAAAAAATCGACTCGATCAGACGTCGGAGGCACGACTTATGTCCGTTTGAAGTTCAAAATTTCACAAGCTACCCCTTTTACGTTATATTTGTTCAAACTTCAAACGGCCGTACATTTTGCCTCGCTTAACTTTTGGAGGCGATTCTTTTTTTAAACTTGCTTATTTTTTGGAGGTCTACGCGGCAGACTCAATCCCGAAGTCCGGTTTGACTATCAAATTTTCGTTATAATTTTGCCCTATATATGGTCAAAAACCGATAAACGTAAAACTATAAGCCCTATGGAGGTGTGGGGTGTTTTTTCGCGTAGATATCGAAAACATAAGCAGATTGAAAAAAAAAATCGACTCGATCGGACGTCGGAGGCACGACTTATGTCCGTTTGAAGTTCAAAATTTTACAAGCTACCCCTTTTACGTTATATTTGTTGAAACTTCAAACGGCCGTACATTTTGCCTAGCTTAAGATTTGGAGGTGATTCTTTTTTTAAACTTGCTTATTTTTTGGATATCTACGCGGCAGACTCAATCCCGAAGCCTGATTTGACTATCAAATTTTCATTATAATTTTGCCCTATATATGGTCAAAAATCGATAAACGTAAAACTATAAGCCCTATGGAGGTGTGGTGTGTTTTTTCGCGTAGATATCAAAAAAATAAGCAGATTGAAAAAAAAAATCGACTCGATCGGACTTCGGAGGCACGACTTATGTCCGTTTGAAGTTCAAAATTTTACAAGCTACCCCTTTTACGTTATATTTGTTCAAACTTTAAACGGCCGTACATTTTGCCTCGCTTAACTTTTGGAGGCGATTCTTTTTTTAAACTTGCTTATTTTTTGGAGGTTTACGCGGAAGACTCAATCCCGAAGTCCGATTTGACTATCAAAGTTTTGTTTTAATTTTGCCCTATATATGGTCAAAAACCGATAAACGTAAAACTATAAGCCCTATGGCGGTGTGGGGTGTTTTTTCGCGTATATATAGAAAAAATAAGCAGATTTAAAAAAAAATCGACTCGATCGGACGTCGGAGGCACGACTTATGCCCGTTTGAAGTTCAAAATTTCACAAGCTACCCTTTTTACGTTATATTTGTTCAAACTTCAAACGGCCGTACATTTTGCCTCGCTTAACTTTTGGAGGCGATTCTTTTTTTAAACTTGCTTATTTTTTGGAGGTCTACGCGGCAGACTCAATCCCGAAGTCCGATTTGACTATCAAAATTTCATTATAATTTTGCCCTATATATGGTCAAAAATTGATAAACGTAAAACTATAAGCCCTATGACGGTGTGGGGTGTTTTTTCGTGTAGATATCAAAAAATAAGCAGATTGAAAAAACAAATCGACTCGATCGGACGTCGGAGGCACGACTTATGTCCGTTTGAAGTTCAAATTTCACAAGCTACCTCCTTTACGTTATATTTGTTGAAATTTCAAACGGCTGTACATTTTGCCTAGCTTAACTTTTGGAGGCGATTCTTTTTTCAAACTTGCTTATTTTTTTGAGATCTACGCGGCAGACTCAATCCCGAAGTCCGATTTGACTATCAAATTTTCGTTATAATTTTGCCCTATATATGGTCAAAAACCGATAAACGTAAAACTATAAGCCCTATGGCGGTGTGGGGTGTTTTTTCGCGTAGATATCGAAAAAATAAGGAGATTAAAAAAAAATCGACTTGATCGGACTTCGGAGGCACGACTTATGTCCGTTTGAATTTCAAAATTTCACAAGCTAATCCTTTTACGTTATATTTGTTCAAACTTCAAACGGCCGTACATTTTGCCTCGCTTAACTTTTGGAGGCGATTCTTTTTTTAAACTTGCTTATTTTTTGGAGGTCTATGCGACAGACTCAATCCCCAAGTCCGATTTGACTATCAAAATTTCGTTATAATTTTGCCATATATATGGTCAAAAACCGATAAACATAAAACTATAAGCCCAATGGCGGTGTGGAGTGTTTTTTCGCGTAGATATCTAAAAAATAAGTGATTGAAAAAAAAAATCGACTCGATCGGACGTCGGAGGCACGACTTATGTCCGTTTGAAGTTCAAAATTTCACAAGCTACCCCTTTTACGTTATATTTGTTGAAACTTCAAACGGCCGTACATTTTGCCTCGCTTAACTTTTGGAGGCGATTCTTTTTTTAAACTTGCTTATTTTTTGGATATCTACGCGTCAGACTCAATCCCGAAGTCCGATTTGACTATCAAATTTTCATTATAATTTTGCCCTATATATGGTCAAAAACCGATAAACGTAAAACTATAAGCCCTATGGCGGTGTGGTGTGTTTTATCGCATAGATATCCAAAAAATAAGCAGATTGAAAAACAAAATCGACTCGATCGGACGTCGGAGGCACGACTTATGTCCGTTTGAAGTTCAAAATTTCACAAGCTACCCCTTTTACGTTATATTTGTTCAAACTTCAAACGGCCGTACATTTTGCCTCGCTTAACTTTTGGAGGCGATTCTTTTTTTAAACTTGCTTATTTTTTGGAGGTCTACGCGGCAGACTCAATCCCGAAGTCCGGTTTGACTATCAAAATTTCGTTATAATTTAGCCCTATATATGGTCAAAAACCGATAAACGTAAAACTATAAGCCCTATGGCGGTGTGGGGTGTTTTTTCGCATATATATAGAAACAATAAGCAGATTGAAAAAAAAAATCGACTCGATCGGACGTCGGAGGCACGACTTATGTCTGTTTGAAGTTCAAAATTTCACAATCTACCCTTTTTACGTTATATTTGTTCAAACTTCAAACGGCCGTACATTTTGCCTCGCTTAACTTTTGGAGGCGATTCTTTTTTTAAACTTGCTTATTTTTTGGAGGTCTACGCGGCAGACTCAATCCCAAAGTCCGATTTGACTATCAAAATTTCGTTATAATTTTGCCCTATATATGGTCAAAAACAGATAAACGTAAAACTATAAGCCCTATGGCGATGTGGGGTGTTTTTTCGCGTAGATATCGAAAAAATAAGCAGATTGAAAAAACAAATCGGCTCGATCGGACGGCGGAGGCACGACTTATGTCCGTTTGAAGTTCAAATTTCACAAGCTACCTCTTTTACGTTATATTTGTTGAAACTTCAAACGGCCGTACATTTTGCCTAGCTTAACTTTTGGAGGCGATTCTTTTTTCAAACTTGCTTATTTTTTGGAGATCTACGCGGCAGACTCAATCCCGAAGCCTGATTTGACTATCAAATATTTGTTATAATTTTGCCCTATATTTGGTCAAAAACCGATAAACGTAAAACTATAAGCCCTATGGCGGTGTGGGGTGTTTTTTCGCGTAGATATCAAAAAAATAAGCAGATTGAAAAAAAAAAATCAACTCGATCGGAAGACAGAGAAACGACTTATGTCCGTTTGAAGTTCAAAATTTCACAAGCTACCCTTTTACGTCATATTTGTTCAAACTTCAAACGGCCGTACATTTTACCTCGCTTAACTTTGGAGGCGATTCTTTTTTTAAACTTGCTTATTTTTTGGAGGTCTACGCGGCAGACTCAATCCCGAAGTCCGATTTGACTATCAAATTTTCGTTATAATTTTGCCTATATATGGTCAAAAACCGATAAACGTAAAACTATAAGCCCAGTGGCGGTGTGGGGTGTTTTTTCGCGTAGATATCTAAAAAATAAGTGATTGAAAAAAAAAATTGACTCGATCGGACGTCGGAGGCACGACTTATGTCCGTTTGAAATTCAAAATTTCACAAGCTACCCTTTTTACGTTATATTTGTTCAAACTTCAAACGGCCGTACATTTTGCCTCGCTTAACTTTTGGAGGCGATTCTTTTTTTAAACTTGCTTATTTTTTGGAGGTCTAAGCGGCAGACTCAATCCCGAAGTCCGGTTTGACTATCAAAATTTCGTTATAATTTTGCCCTATATTTGGTCAAAACCGATAAACGTAAAACTATAAGCCCTATGGCGGTGTGGGGTGTTTTTTCGCGTAGATATCGAAAAAATAAGTAGATTGAAAAAAAAAATCGACTCGATCGGACGTCGGAGGTACGACTTATGTCCGTTTGAAGTTCAAAATTTCACAAGCTACCCCTTTTACGTTATATTTGTTGAAACTTCAAACGGCCGTACATTTTGCCTAGCTTAAGTTTTGGAGGCAATTCTTTTTTTAAACTTGCTTATTTTTTGGATATCTACGCGGCAGACTCAATCCCGAAGTCCGATTTGACTATCAAATTTTCATTATAATTTTGCCCTATATATGGTCAAAAACCGATAAACGTAAAACTATAAGCCCTATGGCGGTGTGGTGTGTTTTATCACGTAGATATCCAAAAAATAAGCAGATTGAAAAAAAAATCGACTCGATCGGACGTCGGAGGCACGACTTATGTCCGTTTGAAGTTCAAAATTTCATAAGCAACCCCTTTTACGTTATATTTGTTCAAACTTCAAACGGCCGTACATTTTGCCTCGCTTAACTTTTGGAGGCGATTCTTTTTTTAAACTTGCTTATTTTTTGGAGGTCTACACGGCAGACTCAATCCCGAAGTCCGATTTGACTATCAAAATTTCGTTATAATTTTGCCCTATATATGGTCAAAAACCGATAAACGTAAAACTATAAGCCCTATGGCGGTGTGAGGAGTTTTTTCGCGTAGATATCGAAAAAATAAGCAGATTGAAAAAACAAATCGACTCGATCGGACGTCAGAGGCACGACTTATGTCCGTTTGAAGTTCAAAATTTCACAAGCTACCCCTTTTACGTTATATTTGTTCAAACTTCTAACGGCCGTACATTTGCCTCGCTTAACTTTTGGAGGCGATTCTTTTTTTAAACTTACTTATTTTTTGGAGGTCTACGCGGCAGACTCAATCCCGAAGTCCGATTTGACTATCAAATTTTTGTTATAATTTTGCCCTATATATGGTCAAAAACCGATAAACGTAAAACTATAAGCCCAGTGGCGGTGTGGGGTGTTTTTTCGCGTAGATATCTAAAAAATAAGTGATTGAAAAAAAAATCGACTCGATCAGACGTCGGAGGCACGATTTATGTCCGTTTGAAATTCAAAATTTCACAAGCTACATCTTTTACGTTATATTTGTTGAAACTTCAAACGGTCGTGCATTTTGCCTAGCTTAAGTTTTGGAGGCGATTCTTTTTTCAAACTTGCTTATTTTTTGGAGATCTACGCGTCAGACTCAATCCCGAAGTCCGATTTGACTATCAAATATTCGTTATAATTTTGCCCTATATATGGTCAAAAACCGATAAACGTAAAACTATAAGCCCTATGGCGGTGTGGGGTGTTTTTTCGCTTAGATATCAAAAAAATAAGCAGATGGAAAAAACAAATCGACTCGATCGGACGTCGGAGGCACGACTTATGTCCGTTTGAAGTTCAAAATTTCATAAGCTACCCCTTTTACGTTATATTTGTTGAAACTTCAAACGGCCGTACATTTTGCCTCGCTTAACATTTGGGGCCGATTCTTTTTTTAAACTTGCTTATTTTTTAGAGGTCTACGCGGAAGAATCAATCCCGAAGTCCGATTTGACTATCAAACTTTCGTTATAATTTTGCCCTATATATGGTCAAAAACCGATAAACGTAAAACTATAAGCCCTATGGCGGTGTGGGGTGTTTTTTCGCGTACATGTACAAAAAAATAAGCAGATTGAAAAAAAAATCGAATCGATCGGACGTCGGAGGCACGATTTATGTCCGTTTGAAGTTCAAAATTTCACAAGCTACCCGTTTTACGTTATATTTGTTCAAACTTCAAACGGCCGTACATTTTGCCTCGCTTAACTTTTAGAGGCGATTCTTGTTTTAAACTTGCTTATTTTTTGGAGGTCTACGCGGCAGACTCAATCCCGAAGTCCGATTTGACAATCAAAATTTCGTTATAATTTTGCCCTATATATGGTCAAAAACCGATAAACGTAAAACTATAAGCCCTATGGCGGTGTGGGGTGTTTTTTCGCGTACATGTACAAAAAAATAAGCAGATTGAAAAAAAAATCGAATCGATCGGACGTCGGAGGCACGACTTATGTCCGTTTGAAGTTCAAAATTTCACAAGCTACCCGTTTTACGTTATATTTGTTCAAACTTCAAACGGCCGTACATTTTGCCTCGCTTAACTTTTAGAGGCGATTCTTGTTTTAAACTTGCTTATTTTTTGGAGGTCTACGCGGCAGACTCAATCCCGAAGTCCGATTTGACAATCAAAATTTCGTTATAATTTTGCCCTATATATGGTCAAAAACCGATAAACGTAAAACTATAAGCCCTATGGCGGTGTGGGGTGTTTTTTCGAGTAGATATCAAAAAAATAAGCAGATTGAAAAAACAAATCGACTCGATCGGACGTCGGAGGCACGACTTATGTCCGTTTGAAGTTCAAAATTTCACAAGCTACCTCTTTTATGTTATATTTGTTGAAATTCAAACGGCCGTACATTTTGCCTAGCTTAACTTTTGGAGGCGATTCTTTTTTCAAACTTGCTTATTATTTGGAGATCTACGCGGCAGACTCAATCCCGAAGTCGGATTTGACTATCAAATATACGTTATAATTTTGCCCTATATATGGTCAAAAACCGATAAACGTAAAACTATAAGCCCTATGGCGGTGTGGGGTGTTTTTTCGCGTAGATATCGAAAAAATAAGCAGATTGAAAAAATAATCGACTCGATCGGACGTCGGAGGCATGACTTATGTCCGTTTGAAGTTCAAAATTTCACAAGCTACCCCTTTTACGTTATATTTGTTGAAACTTCAAACGGCCGTACATTTTGCCTAGCTTAAGTTTTGGAGGCGATTGTTTTTTTAAACTTGCTTATTTTTTGGAGATCTACGCGGCAGACTCAATCCCGAAGTCCGATTTGACAATCAAATTTTCATTATAATTTTGCCCTATATATGGTCAAAAACCGATAAACGTAAAACTATAAGCCCTATGGTGGTGTGGGTGTTTTTTCGCGTAGATATCAAAGAAATAAGAAGATTGAAAAAAAAATCGACTCGATCGGACGTCGGAGGCACGACTTATGTCCGTTTGAAGTTCAAAATTTCACAAGCTACCCCTTTTACGTTATATTTGTTGAAACTTCAAACGGCCGTACATTTTGCCTAGCTTAACTTTTGGAGGCGATTCTTTTTTTAAACTTGCTTATTTTTTGGAGGTCTATGCGGCAGACTCAATCCCGAAGTCCAATTTGACTATCAAATTTTCATTATAATTTTGCCCTATATATAGTCAAAAACCGATAAACGTAAAACTATAAGCCCTATGGCGGTGTGGGTGTTTTTCGCGTAGATGTCAAAAAAATAAGCAGATTGAAAAAAAAAATCTACTCGATCGGACGTCGGAGGCACGACTTATGTCCGTTTGAAGTTCAAAATTTCACAAGCTACCCCTTTTACGTTATATTTGTTGAAACTTCAAACGGCCGTACATTTTTCCTCGCTTAAGTTTTAGAGGCGATTCTTTTTTTAAACTTGCTTATTTTTTGGAGGTCTACGCGGCAGACTCAATCCCGAAGTCCGATTTGACTATCAAATTTTCGTTATAATTTTGCCCTATATATGGTCAAAAACCGATAAACGTAAAACTATAAGCCCTATGGCGGTGTGGGTGTTTTTTCGCGTAGATATTGAAAAAATAAGCAGATTGAAAAAAAAAATCGACTCGATCGGACGTCGGAGGCACGACTTATGTCCGTTTGAAGTTCAAAATTTCACAAGCTACCCTTTTTACGTTCTATTTGTTCAAACTTCAAACGGCCGTACATTTTGCCTCGCTTAACTTCTGGAGGCGATTCTTTTTGTAAACTTGCTAATTTTTTGGAGGTCTACGCGGCAGACTCAATCCCGAAGTCCGATTTGACTATCATATTTTCATTATAATTTTGCCCAATATATGGTCAAAAACCGACCCTATGGAGGTGTGGGGTGTGTTTTCGCATAGATATCAAAAAAATAAGCAGATTGAAAAAAAAAATCGACTCGATCGGACGTCGGAGGCACGACTTATGTCCGTTTGAAGTTCAAAATTTCACAAGCTACCCCTTTTACGTTATATTTGTTGAAACTTCAAACGGCCGTACATTTTTCCTCGCTTAAGTTTTAGAGGCGATTCTTTTTTTAAACTTGCTTATTTTTTGGAGGTCTACGCGGCAGACTCAATCCCGAAGTCCGATTTGACTATCAAATTTTCGTTATAATTTTGCCCTATATATGGTCAAAAACCGATAAACGTAAAACTATAAGCCCTATGGCGGTGTGGGTGTTTTTTCGCGTAGATATTGAAAAAATAAGCAGATTGAAAAAAAAAATCGACTCGATCGGACGTCGGAGGCACGACTTATGTCCGTTTGAAGTTCAAAATTTCACAAGCTACCCTTTTTACGTTCTATTTGTTCAAACTTCAAACGGCCGTACATTTTGCCTCGCTTAACTTCTGGAGGCGATTCTTTTTGTAAACTTGCTAATTTTTTGGAGGTCTACGCGGCAGACTCAATCCCGAAGTCCGATTTGACTATCAAATTTTCATTATAATTTTGCCCAATATATGGTCAAAAACCGATAAACGTAAAACTATAAGCCCTATGGCGGTGTGGGGTGTTTTTTCGCGTAGATATCGAAAAAATAAGCAGATTGAAAAAAAAAATCGACTCGATCGGACGTCGGAGGCACGACTTATGTCCGTTTGAAGTTCAAAATTTCACAAGCTACCCCTTTTACGTTATATTTGTTCAAACTTCAAACGGCCGTACAGTTTTCCTAGCTTAACTTTTGGAGGCGATTCGTTTTTTAAACTTGCTTATTTTTTGGAGGTCTACGTGGCAGACTCAATCCCGAAGTCCGATTTGACTATCAAATTTTCGTTATAATTTTGCCCTATATATGGTCAAAAACCGATAAACGTAAAACTATAAGCCCTATGGCGGTGTGGGGTGTTTTTTTGCGTATATATAGAAAAAATAAGCAGATTGAAAAAAAAATCGACTCGATCGGACGTCGGAGGCACGACTTATGTCCGTTTGAAGTTCAAAATTTCACAAGCTACCCTTTTAACGTTATATTTGTTCAAACTTCAAACGGCCGTACATTTTGCCTCGCTTAACTTTTGGAGGCGATTCTTTTTTTAAACTTGCTTATTTTTTGGAGGTCTACGCGGCAGACTCAATCCCGAAGTCCGATTTGACTATCAAAATTTCGTTATAATTTTGCCCTATATATGGTCAAAAACCGATAAACGTAAAACTATAAGCCCTATGTCGGTGTGGGGTATTTTTTCGCGTAGATATCGAAAAAATAAGCAGATTGAAAAAAAAAATCGACTCGATCGGACGACGGAGGCACGACTTATGTCCGTTTGAAGTTCAAAATTTCACAAGCTATCTCTTTTACGTTATATTTGTTGAAACTTCAAACGGCCGTACATTTTGCCTAGCTTAGCTTTTGGAGGCGATTCTTTTTTCAAACTTGCTTATTTTTTGGAGATATACGCGGCAGAGTCAATCCCGAAGTCCGTTTTGACTATCAAAATTTCGTTATAATTTTGCCCTATATATGGTCAAAAACCGATAAACGTAAAACTATAAGCCCTATGGCGGTGTGGGGTGTTTTTTCGCGTAGATATCGAAAAAATAAGCAGATTGAAAAAAAAAATTGACTCGATCGGATGTCGGAGGCACGACTTATGTCCGTTTGAAGTTCAAAATTTCACAAGCTACCCCTTTTACGTTATATTTGTTGAAACTTCAAACGGCCGTACATTTTGCCTCGCTTAACTTTTGGAGGCGATTTTTTTTTAAAACTTGCTTACTTTTTGGAGGTCTACGCGGCAGACTAAATCCCGAAGTCCGATTTGACTATCAAAGTTTTGTTATAATTTTGCCCTATATATGGTCAAAAACCGATAAACGTAAAACTATAAGCCCTATGGCGGTGTGGGGTGTTTTTTCGCGTATATATAGAAAAAATAAGCAGATTGAAAAAACAAAATCGACTCGATCGGACGTCGGAGGCACGACTTATGTCCATTTGTAGTTCAAAATTTCACAAGCTACCCCTTTTACGTTATATTTGTTAACACTTCAAACGGCCGTACATTTTGCCTAGCTTAACTTTTGGAGGCGATTCTTTTTTTAAACTTGCTTATTTTTTGGAGGTCTACGCGGCAGGCTCAATCCTGAAGTCCGATTTGACTATCAAATTTTTGTTATAATTTTGCCCTATATATGGTCAAAAACCGATAAACGTAAAACTATAAGCCCTATGGCGGTGTGGGGTGTTTTTTCGCGTAGATATCGAAAAAATAAGCAGATTGAAAAAACAAATCGACTCGATCGGACGGCGGAGGCATGACTTATGTCCGTTTGAAGTTCAAATTTCACAAGCTACCTCTTTTACGTTATATTTGTTGAAACTTCAAACGGCCGTACATTTTGCCTAGCTTAACTTTTGGAGGCGATTCTTTTTTTAAACTTGCTTATTTTTTGGAGGTCTATGCGGCAGACTCAATCCCGAAGTCCAATTTGACTATCAAATTTTCATTATAATTTTGCCCTATATATAGTCAAAAACCGATAAACGTAAAACTATAAGCCCTATGGCGGTGTGGGTGTTTTTCGCGTAGATGTCAAAAAAATAAGCAGATTGAAAAAAAAAATCTACTCGATCGGACGTCGGAGGCACGACTTATGTCCGTTTGAAGTTCAAAATTTCACAAGCTACCCCTTTTACGTTATATTTGTTGAAACTTCAAACGGCCGTACATTTTTCCTCGCTTAAGTTTTAGAGGCGATTCTTTTTTTAAACTTGCTTATTTTTTGGAGGTCTACGCGGCAGACTCAATCCCGAAGTCCGATTTGACTATCAAATTTTCGTTATAATTTTGCCCTATATATGGTCAAAAACCGATAAACGTAAAACTATAAGCCCTATGGCGGTGTGGGTGTTTTTTCGCGTAGATATTGAAAAAATAAGCAGATTGAAAAAAAAAATCGACTCGATCGGACGTCGGAGGCACGACTTATGTCCGTTTGAAGTTCAAAATTTCACAAGCTACCCTTTTTACGTTCTATTTGTTCAAACTTCAAACGGCCGTACATTTTGCCTCGCTTAACTTTTGGAGGCGATTCTTTTTGTAAACTTGCTAATTTTTTGGAGGTCTACGTGGCAGACTCAATCCCGAAGTCCGATTTGACTATCATATTTTCATTATAATTTTGCCCAATATATGGTCAAAAACCGACCCTATGGAGGTGTGGGGTGTGTTTTCGCATAGATATCAAAAAAATAAGCAGATTGAAAAAAAAAATCGACTCGATCGGACGTCGGAGGCACGACTTATGTCCGTTTGAAGTTCAAAATTTCACAAGCTACCCCTTTTACGTTATATTTGTTGAAACTTCAAACGGCCGTACATTTTTCCTCGCTTAAGTTTTAGAGGCGATTCTTTTTTTAAACTTGCTTATTTTTTGGAGGTCTACGCGGCAGACTCAATCCCGAAGTCCGATTTGACTATCAAATTTTCGTTATAATTTTGCCCTATATATGGTCAAAAACCGATAAACGTAAAACTATAAGCCCTATGGCGGTGTGGGTGTTTTTTCGCGTAGATATTGAAAAAATAAGCAGATTGAAAAAAAAAATCGACTCGATCGGACGTCGGAGGCACGACTTATGTCCGTTTGAAGTTCAAAATTTCACAAGCTACCCCTTTTACGTTCTATTTGTTCAAACTTCAAACGGCCGTACATTTTGCCTCGCTTAACTTCTGGAGGCGATTCTTTTTGTAAACTTGCTAATTTTTTGGAGGTCTACGCGGCAGACTCAATCCCGAAGTCCGATTTGACTATCATATTTTCATTATAATTTTGCCCAATATATGGTCAAAAACCGACCCTATGGAGGTGTGGGGTGTGTTTTCGCATAGATATCGAAAAAATAAGCAGATTGAAAAAAAAAATCGACTCGATCGGACGTCGGAGGCACGACTTATGTCCGTTTGAAGTTCAAAATTTCACAAGCTACCCCTTTTACGTTATATTTGTTCAAACTTCAAACGGCCGTACAGTTTTCCTAGCTTAACTTTTGGAGGCGATTCTTTTTTTAAACTTGCTTATTTTTTGGAGGTCTACGTGGCAGACTCAATCCCGAAGTCCGATTTGACTATCAAATTTTCGTTATAATTTTGCCCTATATATGGTCAAAAACCGATAAACGTAAAACTATAAGCCCTATGGCGGTGTGGGGTGTTTTTTTGCGTATATATAGAAAAAATAAGCAGATTGAAAAAAAAATCGACTCGATCGGACGTCGGAGGCACGACTTATGTCCGTTTGAAGTTCAAAATTTCACAAGCTACCCTTTTACGTTATATTTGTTCAAACTTCAAACGGCCGTACATTTTGCCTCGCTTAACTTTTGGAGGCGATTCTTTTTTTAAACTTGCTTATTTTTTGGAGGTCTACGCGGCAGACTCAATCCCGAAGTCCGATTTGACTATCAAAATTTCGTTATAATTTTGCCCTATATATGGTCAAAAACCGATAAACGTAAAACTATAAGCCCTATGTCGGTGTGGGGTATTTTTTCGCGTAGATATCGAAAAAATAAGCAGATTGAAAAAAAAAATCGACTCGATCGGACGACGGAGGCACGACTTATGTCCGTTTGAAATTCAAAATTTCACAAGCTATCTCTTTTACGTTATATTTGTTGAAACTTCAAACGGCCGTACATTTTGCCTAGCTTAGCTTTTGGAGGCGATTCTTTTTTCAAACTTGCTTATTTTTTGGAGATATACGCGGCAGAGTCAATCCCGAAGTCCGTTTTGACTATCAAAATTTCGTTATAATTTTGCCCTATATATGGTCAAAAACCGATAAACGTAAAACTATAAGCCCTATGGCGGTGTGGGGTGTTTTTTCGCGTAGATATCGAAAAAATAAGCAGATTGAAAAAAAAAATTGACTCGATCGGATGTCGGAGGCACGACTTATGTCCGTTTGAAGTTCAAAATTTCACAAGCTACCCCTTTTACGTTATATTTGTTGAAACTTCAAACGGCCGTACATTTTGCCTCGCTTAACTTTTGGAGGCGATTTTTTTTTAAAACTTGCTTACTTTTTGGAGGTCTACGCGGCAGACTAAATCCCGAAGTCCGATTTGACTATCAAAGTTTTGTTATAATTTTGCCCTATATATGGTCAAAAACCGATAAACGTAAAACTATAAGCCCTATGGCGGTGTGGGGTGTTTTTTCGCGTATATATAGAAAAAATAAGCAGATTGAAAAAACAAAATCGACTCGATCGGACGTCGGAGGCACGACTTATGTCCATTTGTAGTTCAAAATTTCACAAGCTACCCCTTTTACGTTATATTTGTTAACACTTCAAACGGCCGTACATTTTGCCTAGCTTAACTTTTGGAGGCGATTCTTTTTTTAAACTTGCTTATTTTTTGGAGGTCTACGCGGCAGGCTCAATCCTGAAGTCCGATTTGACTATCAAATTTTTGTTATAATTTTGCCCTATATATGGTCAAAAACCGATAAACGTAAAACTATAAGCCCTATGGCGGTGTGGGGTGTTTTTTCGCGTAGATATCGAAAAAATAAGCAGATTGAAAAAACAAATCGACTCGATCGGACGGCGGAGGCATGACTTATGTCCGTTTGAAGTTCAAATTTCACAAGCTACCTCTTTTACGTTATATTTGTTGAAACTTCAAACAGCCGTACATTTTGCCTAGCTTAACTTTTGGAGGCGATTCTTTTTTCAAACTTGCTTATTTTTTGGAGATCTACGCGGCAGACTCAATCCCGAAGTCCGATTTGACTATCAAATATTTGTTATAATTTTGCCCTATATATGGTCAAAAACCGATAAACGTAAAACTATAAGCCCTATGGCGGTGTGGGGTGTTTTTTCGCGTAGATATCAAAAAAATAAGCAGATTGAAAAAAAAATCGACTCGATCGGACGTCAGAGGCACGACTTATGTCCGTTTGAAGTTCAAAATTTCACAAGCTACCCCTTTTACGTTATATTTGTTCAAACTTCAAACGGCCGTACATTTGCCTCGCTTAACTTTTGGAGGCGATTCTTTTTTTAAACTTGCTTATTTTTTGGAGGTCTACGCGGCAGACTCAATCCCGAAGTCCGATTTGACTATCAAATTTTCGTTATAATTTTGCCCTATATATGGTCAAAAACCGATAAACGTAAAACTATAAGCCCAGTGGCGGTGTGGGGTGTTTTTTCGCGTAGATATCTAAAAAATAAGTGATTGAAAAAAAAATCGACTCGATCGGACGTCGGAGGCACGACTTATGTCCGTTTGAAATTCAAAATTTCACAAGCTACATCTTTTACGTTATATTTGTTGAAACTTCAAACGGTCGTGCATTTTGCCTAGCTTAAGTTTTGGAGGCGATTCTTTTTTCAAACTTGCTTATTTTTTGGAGATCTACGCGTCAGACTCAATCCCGAAGTCCGATTTGACTATCAAATATTCGTTATAATTTTGCCCTATATATGGTCAAAAACCGATAAACGTAAAACTATAAGCCCTATGGCGGTGTGGGGTGTTTTTTCGCGTAGATATCAAAAAAATAAGCAGATTGAAAAAACAAATCGACTCGATCGGACGTCGGAGGCACGACTTATGTCCGTTTGAAGTTCAAAATTTCATAAGCTACCCCTTTTACGTTATATTTGTTGAAACTTCAAACGGCCGTACATTTTGCCTCGCTTAACATTTGGGGGCGATTCTTTTTTTAAACTTGCTTATTTTTTAGAGGTCTACGCGGCAGACTCAATCCCGAAGTCCGATTTGACTATCAAACTTTCGTTATATTTTGCCCTATATATGGTCAAAAACCGATAAACGTAAAACTATAAGCCCTATGGCGGTGTGGGTGTTTTTTTGCGTAGATATCAAAAAAATAAGCAGATTGAAAAAACAAATCGACTCGATCGGACGTCGGAGGCACGACTTATGTCCGTTTGAAGTTCAAAATTTCACAAGCTACCTCTTTTACGTTATATTTGTTGAAATTCAAACGGCCGTACATTTTGCCTAGCTTAACTTTTGGAGGCGATTCTTTTTTCAAACTTGCTTATTATTTGGAGATCTACGTGGCAGACTCAATCCCAAAGTCGGATTTGACTATCAAATATTCGTTATAATTTTGCCCTATATATGGTCAAAAACCGATAAACGTAAAACTATAAGCCCTATGGCGGTGTGGGGTGTTTTTTCGCGTAGATATCGAAAAAATAAGCAGATTGAAAAAATAATTGACTCGATCGGACGTCGGAGGCATGACTTATGTCCGTTTGAAGTTCAAAATTTCACAAGCTACCCCTTTTACGTTATATTTGTTCAAACTTCAAACGGCCGTACATTTTGCCTAGCTTAAGTTTTGGAGGCGATTCTTTTTTTAAACTTGCTTATTTTTTGGAGATCTACGCGGCAGACTAAATCCCGAAGTCCGATTTGACAATCAAATTTTCATTATAATTTTGCCCTATATATGGTCAAAAACCGATAAACGTAAAACTATAAGCCCTATGGTGGTGTGGGTGTTTTTTCGCGTAGATATCAAAAAAATAAGAAGATTGAAAAAAAAATCGACTCGATCGGACGTCGGAGGCACGACTTATGTCCGTTTGAAGTTCAAAATTTCATAAGCTACCCCTTTTACGTTATATTTGTTAAAACTTCAAACGGCCGTACATTTTGCCTAGCTTAACTTTTGGAGGCGATTCTTTTTTTAAACTTGCTTATTTTTTGGAGGTCTATGCGGCAGACTCAATTCCGAAGTCCGATTTGACTATCAAATTTTCATTATAATTTTGCCCTATATATAATCAAAAACCGATAAACGTAAAACTATAAGCCCTATGGCGGTGTGGGTGTTTTTCGCGTAGATGTAAAAAAAATAAGCAGATTGAAAAAAAAAATCTACTCGATCGGACGTCGGAGGCACGACTTATGTCCGTTTGAAGTTCAAAATTTCACAAGCTACCCCTTTTACGTTATATTTGTTGAAACTTCAAACGGCCGTACATTTTGCCTCGCTTAAGTTTTAGAGGCGATTCTTTTTTTAAACTTGCTTATTTTTTGGAGGTCTACGCGGCAGAATCAATCCCTAAGTCCGATTTGACTATCAAATTTTCGTTATAATTTTGCCCTATATATGGTCAAAAACCGATAAACGTAAAACTATAAGCCCTATGGCGGTGTGGGTGTTTTTTCGCGTAGATATTGCAAAAATAAGCAGATTGAAAAAAAAAATCGACTCGATCGGACGTCGGAGGCACGACTTATGTCCGTTTGAAGTTCAAAATTTCACAAGCTACCCTTTTTACGTTCTATTTGTTCAAACTTCAAACGGCCGTACATTTTGCCTCGCTTAACTTTTGGAGGCGATTCTTTTTGTAAACTTGCTAATTTTTTGGAGGTCTACGCGGCAGACTCAATCCCGAAGTCCGATTTGACTATCAAATTTTCATTATAATTTTGCCCAATATATGGTCAAAAACCGATAAACGTAAAACTATAAGCCCTATGGCGGTGTGGGGTGTGTTTTCGCATAGATATCGAAAAAATAAGCAGATTGAAAAAAAAAATCGACTCGATCGGACATCGGAGGCACGACTTATGTCCGTTTGAAGTTCAAAATTTCACAAGCTACCCCTTTTACGTTATATTTGTTCAAACTTCAAACGGCCGTACAGTTTTCCTAGCTTAACTTTTGGAGGCGATTCGTTTTTTAAACTTGCTTATTTTTTGGAGGTCTACGTGGCAGACTCAATCCCGAAGTCCGACTTGACTATCAAATTTTCGTTATAATTTTGCCCTATATATGGTCAAAAACCGATAAACGTAAAACTATAAGCCCTATGGCGGTGTGGGGTGTTTTTTTGCGTATATATATAAAAAATAAGCAGATTGAAAAAAAAATCGACTCGATCGGACGTCGGAGGCACGACTTATGTCCGTTTGAAGTTCAAAATTTCACAAGCTACCCTTTTTACGTTATATTTGTTCAAACTTCAAACGGCCGTACATTTTGCCTCGCTTAACTTTTGGAGGCGATTCTTTTTTTAAACTTGCTTATTTTTTGGAGGTCTACGCGGCAGACTCAATCCCGAAGTCCGATTTGACTATCAAAATTTCGTTATAATTTTGCCCTATATATGGTCAAAAACCGATAAACGTAAAACTATAAGCCCTATGGCGGTGTGGGGTGTTTTTTCGCGTAGATATCGAAAAAATAAGCAGATTGAAAAAAAAAATCGACTCGATCGGACGACGGAGGCACGACTTATGTCCGTTTGAAGTTCAAAATTTCACAAGCTATCTCTTTTACGTTATATTTGTTGAAACTTCAAACGGCCGTACATTTTGCCTAGCTTAGCTTTTGGAGGCGATTCTTTTTTCAAACTTGCTTATTTTTTGGAGATCTACGCGGCAGAGTCAATCCCGAAGTCCGATTTGACTATCAAATTTTCATTATAATTTTGCCCAATATATGGTCAAAAACCGATAAACGTAAAACTATAAGCCCTATGGCGGTGTGGGGTGTGTTTTCGCATAGATATCAAAAAAATAAGCAGATTGAAAAAAAAATTGACTCGATCGGACGTCGGAGGCACGACTTATGTCCGTTTGAAGTTCAAAATTTCACAAGCTACCCCTTTTACGTTATATTTGTTGAAACTTCAAACGGTCGTACATTTTGCCTCACTTAACTTTTGGAGGCGATTCTTTTTTTAAACTTGCTTATTTTTTGGAGGTTTACGTGGCAGACTCAATCCCGAAGTCCGATTTGACTATCAAAATTTCGTTATAATTTTGCCCTATATATGGTCAAAAACCGATAAACGTAAACCTATAAGCCCTATGGCTGTGTGGGGTATTTTTTCGCGTATATATAGAAAAAATAAGCAGATTGAAAAAAAAAATCGACTCGATCGGTCGTCGGAGGCACGACTTATGTTTGTTTGAAGTTCAAAATTTCAAAAGCTACCCCTTTTACGTTATATTTGTTGAAACTTCAAACGGCCGTACATTTTGCCTCGCTTAACTTTTGGAGGCGATTCTTTTTTTAAACTTGCTTATTTTTTGGAGGTCTAAGTGGTAGACTCAATCCCGAAGTCCGATTTGACTATCAAAATTTCGTTATAATTTTGCCCTATATATGGTCAAAAACCGATAAACGTAAAACTATAAGCCCTATGGCGGTGTGGGGTGTTTTTTCGTGTAATATCGAAAAAATAAGCAGATTGAAAAAAAAATCGACTCGATCGGACGACGGAGGCACGACTTATGTCCGTTTGAAGTTCAAAATTTCACAAGCTACCTCTTTTACGTTATATTTGTTGAAACTTCAAACGGCCGTACATTTTGCCTAGCTTAGCTTTTGGAGGCGATTCTTTTTTCAAACTTGGTTATTTTTTGGAGATCTACGCGGCAGACTCAATCCCGAAGTCCGTTTTGACTATCAAAATTTCGTTATAATTTTGCCCTATATATGGTCAAAAACCGATAAACGTAAAACTATAAGCCCTATGGCGGTGTGGGGTGTTTTTTCGACTAGATATCAAAAAAATAAGCAGATTGAAAAAAAATTTGACTCGATCGGACGTCGGAGGCACGACTTATGTCCGTTTGAAGTTCAAAATTTCACAAGCTACCCCTTTTACGTTATATTTGTTGAAACTTCAAACGGCCGTACATTTTGCCTCGCTTAACTTTTGGAGGCGATTTTTTTTTAAACTTGCTTATTTTTTGGAGGTCTACGCGGCAGACTCAATCCCGAAGTCCGATTTGACTATCAAATTTTCATTATAATTTTACCCTATATATGGTCAAAAACCGATAAACGTAAAACTATAAGCCCTATGGCGGTGTGGGGTGTTTTTTCGCGTATATATAGAAAAAATAAGCAGTTTGAAAAAAAAATCGACTCGATCGGACGTCGGAGGCACGACTTATGTCCATTTGTAGTTCAAAATTTCACAAGCTACCCCTTTTACGTTATATTTGTTCAAACTTCAAACGGCCGTTATATTTTGCCTAGCTTCACTTTTGGAGGCGATTCTTTTTTTAAACTTGCTTATTTTTTGGAGATCTACGCGGCAGACTCAATCCCGAAGTCCGATTTGACTATCAAATTTTCGTTATAATCTTGACCTATATATGGTCAAAAACCGATAAACGTAAAACTATAAGCCCTATGGCGGTGTGCGGTGTTTTTTCGAGTAGATATCGAAAACATAAGCAGATTGAAAAAAAAATCGACTCGATCGGACGTCGGAGGCACGACTTCTGTCCGTTTGAAGTTCCAAATTTCACAAGCTATCCCTTTTACGTTATATTTGTTGAAACTTCAAACGGTCGTACATTTTGCCTCACTTAACTTTTGGAGGCGATTCTTTTTTTAAACTTGCTTATTTTTTGGAGGTTTACGTGGCAGACTCAATCCCGAAGTCCGATTTGACTATCAAAATTTCGTTATAATTTTGCCCTATATATGGTCAAAAACCGATAAACGTAAACCTATAAGCCCTATGGCGGTGTGGGGTGTTTTTTCGCGTATATATAGAAAAGATAAGCAGATTGAAAAAAAAAATCGACTCGATCGGTCATCGGAGGCACGACTTATGTTTGTTTGAAGTTAAAAATATCACAAGCTACCCCTTTTACGTTATATTTGTTGAAACTTCAAACGGCCGTACATTTTGCCTCGCTTAACTTTTGGAGGCGATTCTTTTTTTAAACTTGCTTATTTTTTGGAGGTCTAAGCGGTAGACTCAATCCCGAAGTCCGATTTGACTATCAAATTTTCGTTATAATTTTGCCCTATATATGGTCAAAAACCGATAAACGTAAAACTATAAGCCCTATGGCGGTGTGGGGTGTTTTTTCGCGTAGATATCGAAAAAATAAGCAGATTGAAAAAAAAATTGACTCGATCGGACGTCGGAGGCACGACTTATGTCCGTTTGAAGTTCAAAATTTCACAAGCTACCCTTTTTACGTTATATTTGTTCAAACTTCAAACGGCCGTACATTTTGCCTCGCTTAACTTTGGAGGCGATTCTTTTTTTAAACTTGATTATTTTTTGTAGGTCTACGCGGCAGACTCAATCCCGAAGTCCGATTTGACTATCAAAATTTCGTTATAATTTTGCCCTATATATGGTCAAAAACCGATAAACGTAAAACTATAAGCCCTATGTCGGTGTGGGGTATTTTTTCGCGTAGATATCGAAAAAATAAGCAGATTGAAAAAAAAAATCGACTCGATCGGACGACGGAGGCACGACTTATGTCCGTTTGAAGTTCAAAATTTCATAAGCTATCTCTTTTACGTTATATTTGTTGAAATTTCAAACGGCCGTACATTTTGCCTAGCTTAGCTTTTGGAGGCGATTCTTTTTTCAAACTTGCTTATTTTTTGGAGATATACGCGGCAGAGTCAATCCCGAAGTCCGTTTTGACTATCAAAATTTCGTTATAATTTTGCCCTATATATGGTCAAAAACCGATAAACGTAAAACTATAAGCCCTATGGCGGTGTGGGGTGTTTTTTCGCGTAGATATCGAAAAAATAAGCAGATTGAAAAAAAAAATTGACTCGATCGGATGTCGGAGGCACGACTTATGTCCGTTTGAAGTTCAAAATTTCACAAGCTACCCCTTTTACGTTATATTTGTTGAAACTTCAAACGGCCGTACATTTTGCCTCGCTTAACTTTTGGAGGCAATTTTTTTTTAAAACTTGCTTACTTTTTGGAGGTCTACGCGGCAGACTAAATCCCGAAGTCCGATTTGACTATCAAAGTTTTGTTATAATTTTGCCCTATATATGGTCAAAAACCGATAAACGTAAAACTATAAGCCCTATGGCGGTGTGGGGTGTTTTTTCGCGTATATATAGAAAAAATAAGCAGATTGAAAAAACAAAATCGACTCGATCGGACGTCGGAGGCACGACTTATGTCCATTTGTAGTTCAAAATTTCACAAGCTACCCCTTTTACGTTATATTTGTTAACACTTCAAACGGCCGTACATTTTGCCTAGCTTAACTTTTGGAGGCGATTCTTTTTTTAAACTTGCTTATTTTTTGGAGATCTACGCGGCAGGCTCAATCCTGAAGTCCGATTTGACTATCAAATTTTCGTTATAATCTTGACCTATATATGGTCAAAAACCGGTAAACGTAAAACTATAAGCCCTATGGCGGTGTGCGGTGTTTTTTCGCGTAGATATCTAAAAAATAAGTGATTGAAAAAAAAATCGACTCGATCGGACGTCGGAGGCACGACTTATGTCCGTTTGAAATTCAAAATTTCACAAGCTACCCTTTTTACGTTATATTTGTTCAAACTTCAAACGGCCGTACATTTTGCCTCGCTTAACTTTTGGAGGCGATTCTTTTTTTAAACTTGCTTATTTTTTGGAGGTCTAAGCGGCAGACTCAATCCCGAAGTCCGGTTTGACTATCAAAATTTCGTTATAATTTTGCCCTATATTTGGTCAAAAACCGATAAACGTAAAACTATAAGCCCTATGGCGGTGTGGGGTGTTTTTTCGCGTAGATATCGAAAAAATAAGCAGATTAAAAAAAAAAATTGACTCGATCGGACGTCGGAGGTACGACTTATGTCCGTTTGAAGTTCAAAATTTCACAAGCTACCCCTTTTACGTTATATTTGTTGAAACTTCAAACGGCCGTACATTTTGCCTAGCTTAAGTTTTGGAGGCAATTATTTTTTTAAACTTGCTTATTTTTTGGATATCTACGCGGCAGACTCAATCCCAAAGTCCGATTTGACTATCAAATTTTCATTATAATTTTGCCCTATATATGGTCAAAAACCGATAAACGTAAAACTATAAGCCCTATGGCGGTGTGGTGTGTTTTATCACGTAGATATCCAAAAAATAAGCAGATTGAAAAAAAAAATCGACTCGATCGGACGTCGGAGGCACGACTTATGTCCGTTTGAAGTTCAAAATTTCATAAGTAACCCCTTTTACGTTATATTTGTTCAAACTTCAAACGGCCGTACATTTTGCCTCGCTTAACTTTTGGAGGCGATTCTTTTTTTAAACTTGCTTATTTTTTGGAGGTCTACGCGGCAGACTCAATCCCGAAGTCCGATTTGACTATCAAATTTTCGTTATAATTTTGCCCTATATATGGTCAAAAACCGATAAACGTAAAACTATAAGCCCTAAGGCGGTGTGGGGTGTTTTTTCGCGTAGATATCAAAAAAATAAGCAGATTGAAAAAAAAAATCGACCCGATCGGACGTCAGAGGCACGACTTATGTCCGTTTGAAGTTCAAAATTTCACAAGCTACCCCTTTTACGTTATATTTGTTCAAACTTCAAACGGCCGTACATTTGCCTCGTTTAACTTTTGGAGGCGATTCTTTTTTTAAACTTGCTTATTTTTTGGAGGTCTACGCGGCAGACTCAATCCCGAAGTCCGATTTGACTATCAAATTTTCGTTATAATTTTGCCCTATATATGGTCAAAAACCGATAAACGTAAAACTATAAGCCCAGTGGCGGTGTGGGGTGTTTTTTCGCGTAGATATCTAAAAAATAAGTGATTGAAAAAAAAATCGACTCGATCGGACGTCGGAGGCACGACTTATGTCCGTTTGAAATTCAAAATTTCACAAGCTACATTTTTTACGTTATATTTGTTGAAACTTCAAACGGTCGTGCATTTTGCCTAGCTTAAGTTTTGGAGGCGATTCTTTTTTCAAACTTGCTTATTTTTTGGAGATCTACGCGTCAGACTCAATCCCGAAGTCCGATTTGACTATCAAATATTCGTTATAATTTTGCCCTATATATGGTCAAAAACCGATAAACGTAAAACTATAAGCCCTATGGCGGTGTGGGGTGTTTTTTCGCGTAGATATCAAAAAAATAAGCAGATTGAAAAAACAAATCGACTCGATCGGACGTCGGAGGCACGACTTATGTCCGTTTGAAGTTCAAAATTTCATAAGCTACCCCTTTTACGTTATATTTGTTGAAACTTCAAACGGCCGTACATTTTGCCTCGCTTAACATTTGGGGGCGATTCTTTTTTTAAACTTGCTTATTTTTTAGAGGTCTACGCGGCAGACTCAATCCCGAAGTCCGATTTGACTATCAAACTTTCGTTATAATTTTGCCCTATATATGGTCAAAAACCGATAAACGTAAAACTATAAGCCCTATGGCGGTGTGGGGTGTTTTTTCGCGTACATATACAAAAAAATAAGCAGATTGAAAAAAAAATCGAATCGATCGGACGTCGGAGGCACGACTTATGTCCGTTTGAAGTTCAAAATTTCACAAGCTACCCGTTTTACGTTATATTTGTTCAAACTTCAAACGGCCGTACATTTTGCCTCGCTTAACTTTTGGAGGCGATTCTTGTTTTAAACTTGCTTATTTTTTGGAGGTCTACGCGGCAGACTCAATCCCGAAGTCCGATTTGACAATCAACATTTCATTATAATTTTGCCCTATATATGGTCAAAAACCGATAAACGTAAAACTATAAGCCCTATGGCGGTGTGGGGTATTTTTTCGCGTAGATATCAAAAAAATAAGCAGATTGAAAAAACAAATCGACTCGATCGGACGTCGGAGGCACGACTTATGTCCGTTTGAAGTTCAAAATTTCACAAGCTACCTCTTTTACGTTATATTTGTTGAAATTCAAACGGCCGTACATTTTGCCTAGCTTAACTTTTGGAGGCGATTCTTTTTTCAAACTTGCTTATTATTTGGAGATCTACGCGGCAGACTCAATCCCGAAGTCGGATTTGACTATCAAATATTCGTTATAATTTTGCCCTATATATGGTCAAAAACCGATAAACGTAAAACTATAAGCCCTATGGCGGTGTGGGGTGTTTTTTCGCGTAGATATCGAAAAAATAAGCAGATTGAAAAAATAATTAACTCGATCGGACGTCGGAGGCATGACTTATGTCCGTTTGAAGTTCAAAATTTCACAAGCTACCCCTTTTACGTTATATTTGTTTAAACTTCAAACGGCCGTACATTTTGCCTAGCTTAAGTTTTGGAGGCGATTCTTTTTTTAAACTTGCTTATTTTTTGGAGATCTACGCGGCAGACTCAACCCCGAAGTCCGATTTGACAATCAAATTTTCATTATAATTTTGCCCTATATATGGTCAAAAACCGATTAACGTAAAACTATAAGCCCTATGGTGGTGTGGGTGTTTTTTCGTGTAGATATCAAAAAAATAAGAAGATTGAAAAAAAAATCGACTCGATCGGACGTCGGAGGCACGACTTATGTCCGTTTGAAGTTCAAAATTTCCTAAGCTACCCCTTTTACGTTATATTTGTTAAAACTTCAAACGGCCGTACATTTTGCCTAGCTTAACTTTTGGAGGCGATTCTTTTTTTAAACTTGCTTATTTTTTGGAGGTCTATGCGGCAGACTCAATCCCGAAGTCCGATTTGACTATCAAATTTTCATTATAATTTTGCCCTATATATAGTCAAAAACCGATAAACGTAAAACTATAAGCCCTATGGCGGTGTGGGTGTTTTTCGCGTAGATGTAAAAAAAATAAGCAGATTGAAAAAAAAAATCTACTCGATCGGACGTCGGAGGCACGACTTATGTCCGTTTGAAGTTCAAAATTTCACAAGCTACCCTTTTACGTTATATTTGTTGAAACTTCAAACGGCCGTACATTTTGCCTCGCTTAAGTTTTAGAGGCGATTCTTTTTTTAAACTTGCTTATTTTTTGGAGGTCTACGCGGCAGAATCAATCCCGAAGTCCGATTTGACTATCAAATTTTCGTTATAATTTTGCCCTATATATGGTCAAAAACCGATAAACGTAAAACTATAAGCCCTATGGCGGTGTGGGTGTTTTTTCGCGTAGATATTGAAAAAATAAGCAGATTGAAAAAAAAAATCGACTCGATCGGACGTCGGAGGCACGACTTATGTCCGTTTGAAGTTCAAAATTTCACAAGCTACCCTTTTTACGTTCTATTTGTTCAAACTTCAAACGGCCGTACATTTTGCCTCGCTTAACTTTTGGAGGCGATTCTTTTTGTAAACTTGCTAATTTTTTGGAGGTCTACACGGCAGACTCAATCCCGAAGTCCGATTTGACTATCAAATTTTCATTATAATTTTGCCCAATATATGGTCAAAAACCGATAAACGTAAAACTATAAGCCCTATGGCGGTGTGGGGTGTGTTTTCGCATAGATATCGAAAAAATAAGCAGATTGAAAAAAAAAATCGACTCGATCGGACATCGGAGGCACGACTTATGTCCGTTTGAAGTTCAAAATTTCACAAGCTACCCCTTTTACGTTATATTTGTTCAAACTTCAAACGGCCGTACAGTTTTCCTAGCTTAACTTTTGGAGGCGATTCGTTTTTTAAACTTGCTTATTTTTTGGAGGTCTACGTGGCAGACTCAATCCCGAAGTCCGATTTGACTATCAAATTTTCGTTATAATTTTGCCCTATATATGGTCAAAAACCGATAAACGTAAAACTATAAGCCCTATGGCGGTGTGGGGTGTTTTTTTGCGTATATATAGAAAAAATAAGCAGATTGAAAAAAAAATCGACTCGATCGGACGTCGGAGGCACGACTTATGTCCGTTTGAAGTTCAAAATTTCACAAGCTACCCTTTTTACGTTATATTTGTTCAAACTTCAAACGGCCGTACATTTTGCCTCGCTTAACTTTTGGAGGCGATTCTTTTTTAAACTTGCTTATTTTTTGGAGGTCTACGCGGCAGACTCAATCCCGAAGTCCGATTTGACTATCAAAATTTCGTTATAATTTTGCCCTATATATGGTCAAAAACCGATAAACGTAAAACTATAAGCCCTATGGGGTGTTTTTTCGCGTAGATATCGAAAAAATAAGCAGATTGAAAAAAAAAATCGACTCGATCGGACGACGGAGGCACGACTTATGTCCGTTTGAAGTTCAAAATTTCACAAGCTATCTCTTTTACGTTATATTTGTTGAAACTTCAAACGGCCGTACATTTTGCCTAGCTTAGCTTTTGGAGACGATTCTTTTTTCAAACTTGCTTATTTTTTGGAGATCTACGCGGCAGAGTCAATCCCGAAGTCCGTTTTGACTATCAAAATTTTGTTATAATTTTGCCCTATATATGGTCAAAAACTGATAAACGTAAAACTATAAGCCCTATGGCGGTGTGGGGTGTTTTTTCGCGTAGATATCGAAAAAATAAGCAGATTGAAAAAAAAAATTGACTCGATCGGACGTCGGAGGCACGACTTATGTCCGTTTGAAGTTCAAAATTTCACAAGCTACCCCTTTTACGTTATATTTGTTGAAACTTCAAACGGTCGTACATTTTGCCTCACTTAACTTTTGGAGGCGATTCTTTTTTTAAACTTGCTTATTTTTTGGAGGTTTACGTGGCAGACTCAATCCCGAAGTCCGATTTGACTATCAAAATTTCGTTATAATTTTGCCCTATATATGGTCAAAAACCGATAAACGTAAACCTATAAGCCCTATGGCTGTGTGGGGTATTTTTTCGCGTATATATAGAAAAAATAAGCAGATTGAAAAAAAAAATCGACTCGATCGGTCGTCGGAGGCACGACTTATGTTTGTTTGAAGTTCAAAATTTCACAAGCTACCCCTTTTACGTTATATTTGTTGAAACTTCAAACGGCCGTACATTTTGCCTCGCTTAACTTTTGGAGGCGATTCTTTTTTTAAACTTGCTTATTTTTTGGAGGTCTAAGCGGTAGACTCAATCCCGAAGTCCGATTTGACTATCAAAATTTCGTTATAATTTTGCCCTATATATGGTCAAAAACCGATAAACGTAAAACTATAAGCCCTATGGCGGTGTGGGGTGTTTTTTCGTGTAATATCGAAAAAATAAGCAGATTGAAAAAAAAATCGACTCGATCGGACGACGGAGGCACGACTTATGTCCGTTTGAAGTTCAAAATTTCACAATCTACCTCTTTTACGTTATATTTGTTGAAACTTCAAACGGCCGTACATTTTGCCTAGCTTAGCTTTTGGAGGCGATTCTTTTTTCAAACTTGGTTATTTTTTGGAGATCTACGCGGCAGACTCAATCCCGAAGTCCGTTTTGACTATCAAAATTTCGTTATAATTTTGCCCTATATATGGTCAAAAACCGATAAACGTAAAACTAAAAGCCCTATGGCGGTGTGGGGTGTTTTTTCGCGTAGATATCAAAAAAATAAGCAGATTGAAAAAAATTGACTCGATCGGACGTCGGAGGCACGACTTATGTCCGTTTGAAGTTCAAAATTTCACAAGCTACCCCTTTTACGTTATATTTGTTGAAACTTCAAACGGCCGTACATTTTGCCTCGCTTAACTTTTGGAGGCGATTTTTTTTTAAACTTGCTTATTTTTTGGAGGTCTACGCGGCAGACTCAATCCCGAAGTCCGATTTGACTATCAAATTTTCGTTATAATTTTGCCCTATATATGGTCAAAAACCGATAAACGTAAAACTATAAGCCCTATGGCGGTGTGGGGTGTTTTTTCGCGTATATATAGAAAAAATAAGCAGATTGAAAAAAAAATCGACTCGATCGGACGTCGGAGGCACGACTTATGTCCATTTGTAGTTCAAAATTTCACAAGCTACCCCTTTTACGTTATATTTGTTCAAACTTCAAACGGCCGTATATTTTGCCTAGCTTCACTTTTGGAGGCGATTCTTTTTTTAAACTTGCTTATTTTTTGGAGATCTACGCGGCAGACTCAATCCCGAAGTCCGATTTGACTATCAAATTTTCGTTATAATCTTGACCTATATATGGTCAAAAACCGATAAACGTAAAACTATAAGCCCTATGGCGGTGTGCGGTGTTTTTTCGAGTAGATATCGAAAACATAAGCAGATTGAAAAAAAAATCGACTCGATCGGACGTCGGAGGCACGACTTCTGTCCGTTTGAAGTTCAAAATTTCACAAGCTATCCCTTTTACGTTATATTTGTTGAAACTTCAAACGGTCGTACATTTTGCCTCACTTAACTTTTGGAGGCGATTCTTTTTTTAAACTTGCTTATTTTTTGGAGGTTTACGTGGCAGACTCAATCCCGAAGTCCGATTTGACTATCAAAATTTCGTTATAATTTTGCCCTATATATGGTCAAAAACCGATAAACGTAAACCTATAAGCCCTATGGCGGTGTGGGGTGTTTTTTCGCGTATATATAGAAAAGATAAGCAGATTGAAAAAAACAATCGACTCGATCGGTCATCGGAGGCACGACTTATGTTTGTTTGAAGTTAAAAATATCACAAGCTACCCCTTTTACGTTATATTTGTTGAAACTTCAAACGGCCGTACATTTTGCCTCGCTTAACTTTTGGAGGCGATTCTTTTTTTAAACTTGCTTATTTTTTGGATGTCTAAGCGGTAGACTCAATCCCGAAGTCCGATTTGACTATCAAATTTTCGTTATAATTTTGCCCTATATATGGTCAAAAACCGATAAACGTAAAACTATAAGCCCAATGGCGGTGTGGGGTGTTTTTTCGCATAGATATCGAAAAAATAAGCAGATTGAAAAAAAAAATCGACTCGATCGGACGTCGGAGGCACGACTTATGTCCGTTTGAAGTTCAAAATTTCACAAGCTACCCCTTTTACGTTATATTTGTTGAAACTTCAAACGGCCGTACATTTTGCCTAGCTTAACTTTTGGAGGCGATTCTTTTTTTAAACTTGCTTATTTTTTGGAGATATATGCGGCAGAATCAATCCCGAAGTCTGGTTTGACTATCAAATTTTCGTTATAATTTTGCCCTATATATGGTCAAAAACCGATAAACGTAAAACTATAAGCCCTATGGAGGTGTGGGGTGTTTTTTCGCGTAGATATCGAAAAAATAAGCAGATTGAAAAAAAAACAACTCGATCGGACGTCGGAGGCACGACATATGTCCTTTTGAGTTCAAAATTTCATAAGCTACCTCTTTTACGTTATATTTGTTGAAACTTCAAACGGCCGTACATTTTGCCTCGCTTAACTTTTGGAGGCAATTCTTTTTTTAAACTTGCTTATTTTTTGGAGGTCTACGCGGCAGACTCAATCCCGAAGTCCGATTTGACTATCAAAATTTCGTTATAATTTTGCCCTATATATGGTCAAAAACCGATAAACGTAAACCTATAAGCCCTATGGCGGTGTGGGGTGTTTTTTCGCGTATATATAGAAAAGATAAGCAGATTGAAAAAAACAATCGACTCGATCGGTCATCGGAGGCACGACTTATGTTTGTTTGAAGTTAAAAATATCACAAGCTACCCCTTTTACGTTATATTTGTTGAAACTTCAAACGGCCGTACATTTTGCCTCGCTTAACTTTTGGAGGCGATTCTTTTTTTAAACTTGCTTATTTTTTGGATGTCTAAGCGGTAGACTCAATCCCGAAGTCCGATTTGACTATCAAATTTTCGTTATAATTTTGCCCTATATATGGTCAAAAACCGATAAACGTAAAACTATAAGCCCAATGGCGGTGTGGGGTGTTTTTTCGCATAGATATCGAAAAAATAAGCAGATTGAAAAAAAAAATCGACTCGATCGGACGTCGGAGGCACGACTTATGTCCGTTTGAAGTTCAAAATTTCACAAGCTACCCCTTTTACGTTATATTTGTTGAAACTTCAAACGGTCGTACATTTTGCCTCACTTAACTTTTGGAGGCGATTCTTTTTTTAAACTTGCTTATTTTTTGGAGGTTTACGTGGCAGACTCAATCCCGAAGTCCGATTTGACTATCAAAATTTCGTTATAATTTTGCCCTATATATGGTCAAAAACCGATAAACGTAAACCTATAAGCCCTATGGCGGTGTGGGGTATTTTTTCGCGTAGATATAGAAAAAATAAGCAGATTGAAAAAAAAAATCGACTCGATCGGTCGTCGGAGGCACGACTTATGTTTGTTTGAAGTTCAAAATTTCACAAGCTACCCCTTTTACGTTATATTTGTTGAAACTTCAAACGGCCGTACATTTTGCCTCGCTTAACTTTTGGAGGCGATTCTTTTTTTAAACTTGCTTATTTTTTGGAGGTCTAAGCGGTAGACTCAATCCCGAAGTCCGATTTGACTATCAAAATTTCGTTATAATTTTGCCCTATATATGGTCAAAAACCGATAAACGTAAAACTATAAGCCCTATGGCGGTGTGGGGTGTTTTTTCGTGTAATATCGAAAAAATAAGCAGATTGAAAAAAAAATCGACTCGATCGGACGACGGAGGCACGACTTATGTCCGTTTGAAGTTCAAAATTTCACAATCTACCTCTTTTACGTTATATTTGTTGAAACTTCAAACGGCCGTACATTTTGCCTAGCTTAGCTTTTGGAGGCGATTCTTTTTTCAAACTTGGTTATTTTTTGGAGATCTACGCGGCAGACTCAATCCCGAAGTCCGTTTTGACTATCAAAATTTCGTTATAATTTTGCCCTATATATGGTCAAAAACCGATAAACGTAAAACTATAAGCCCTATGGCGGTGTGGGGTGTTTTTTCGCGTAGATATCAAAAAAATAAGCAGATTGAAAAAAAATTTGACTCGATCGGACGTCGGAGGCACGACTTATGTCCGTTTGAAGTTCAAAATTTCACAAGCTACCCCTTTTACGTTATATTTGTTGAAACTTCAAACGGCCGTACATTTTGCCTCGCTTAACTTTTGGAGGCGATTTTTTTTTAAACTTGCTTATTTTTTGGAGGTCTACGCGGCAGACTCAATCCCGAAGTCCGATTTGACTATCAAATTTTCGTTATAATTTTGCCCTATATATGGTCAAAAACCGATAAACGTAAAACTATAAGCCCTATGGCGGTGTGGGGTGCTTTTTCGCGTATATATAGAAAAAATAAGCAGATTGAAAAAAAAATCGACTCGATCGGACGTCGGAGGCACGACTTATGTCCATTTGTAGTTCAAAATTTCACAAGCTACCCCTTTTACGTTATATTTGTTCAAACTTCAAACGGCCGTATATTTTGCCTAGCTTCACTTTTGGAGGCGATTCTTTTTTTAAACTTGCTTATTTTTTGGAGATCTACGCGGCAGACTCAATCCCGAAGTCCGATTTGACTATCAAATTTTCGTTATAATCTTGACCTATATATGGTCAAAAACCGATAAACGTAAAACTATAAGCCCTATGGCGGTGTGCGGTGTTTTTTCGAGTAGATATCGAAAACATAAGCAGATTGAAAAAAAAATCGACTCGATCGGACGTCGGAGGCACGACTTCTGTCCGTTTGAAGTTCAAAATTTCACAAGCTATCCCTTTTACGTTATATTTGTTGAAACTTCAAACGGTCGTACATTTTGCCTCACTTAACTTTTGGAGGCGATTCTTTTTTTAAACTTGCTTATTTTTTGGAGGTTTACGTGGCAGACTCAATCCCGAAGTCCGATTTGACTATCAAAATTTCGTTATAATTTTGCCCTATATATGGTCAAAAACCGATAAACGTAAACCTATAAGCCCTATGGCGGTGTGGGGTGTTTTTTCGCGTATATATAGAAAAGATAAGCAGATTGAAAAAAACAATCGACTCGATCGGTCATCGGAGGCACGACTTATGTTTGTTTGAAGTTAAAAATATCACAAGCTACCCCTTTTACGTTATATTTGTTGAAACTTCAAACGGCCGTACATTTTGCCTCGCTTAACTTTTGGAGGCGATTCTTTTTTTAAACTTGCTTATTTTTTGGATGTCTAAGCGGTAGACTCAATCCCGAAGTCCGATTTGACTATCAAATTTTCGTTATAATTTTGCCCTATATATGGTCAAAAACCGATAAACGTAAAACTATAAGCCCTATGGCGGTGTGGGGTGTTTTTTCGCGTAGATATCGAAAAAATAAGCAGATTGAAAAAAAAAATCGACTCGATCGGACGTCGGAGGCACGACTTATGTCCGTTTGAAGTTCAAAATTTCACAAGCTACCCCTTTTACGTTATATTTGTTGAAACTTCAAACGGCCGTACATTTTGCCTAGCTTAACTTTTGGAGGCGATTCTTTTTTTAAACTTGCTTATTTTTTGGAGATCTACGCGGCAGACTCAATCCCGAAGTCCGATTTGACTATCAAATTTTCGTTATAATTTTGCCCTATATATGGTCAAAAACCGATAAACGTAAAACTATAAGCCCTATGGCGGTGTGGGGTGTTTTTTCGCGTAGATATCGAAAAAATAAGCAGATTGAAAAAAAAAATCGACTCGATCGGACGTCGGAGGCACGACTTATGTCCGTTTGAAGTTCAAAATTTCATAAGCTACCTCTTTTACGTTATATTTGTTGAAACTTCAAACGGCCGTACATTTTGCCTAGCTTAGCTTTTGGAGGCGATTCTTTTTTCAAACTTGCTTATTTTTTGGAGATATACGCGGCAGAGTCAATCCCGAAGTCCGTTTTGACTATCAAAATTTCGTTATAATTTTGCCCTATATATGGTCAAAAACCGATAAACGTAAAACTATAAGCCCTATGGCGGTGTGGGGTGTTTTTTCGCGTAGATATCGAAAAAATAAGCAGATTGAAAAAAAAAATTAACTCGATCGGATGTCGGAGGCACGACTTATGTCCGTTTGAAGTTCAAAATTTCACAAGCTACCCCTTTTACGTTATATTTGTTGAAACTTCAAACGGCCGTACATTTTGCCTCGCTCAACTTTTGGAGGCGATTCTTTTTTTAAACTTGCTTATGTTTTAGAGGTCTACGCGTCAGACTCAATCCGGAAGTCCGATTTGACTATCAAAATTTCGTTATAATTTTGCCCTATATATGGTCAAAACCCGATAAACGTAAGATATGTAAAAAATAAGTGATTGAAAAAAAAATCGACTCAATCGGACGTCGGAGGCACGACTTATGTCCATTTGAAGTTCAAAATTTCACAAGCTACCCCGTTTACGTTATATTTGTTCAAACTTCAAACGGCCGTACATTTTGCGTCGCTTAACTTTTGGAGGCAATTCTTTTTTTAAACTTGCTTATTTTTTCGAGGTCTACGCGTCAGACTCAATCCCGAAGTCCGGTTTGACTATCAAATTTTCGTTATAATTTTGCCCTATATATGGTCAAAAACCGATAAACGTAAAACTATAAGCCCTATGGAGGTGTGGGGTGTTTTTTCGCATAGATATCGAAAAAATAAGCAGATTGAAAAAAAAAAAATTGACTCGATCGGACGTCGGAGGCACGACTTATGTCCGTTTGAAGTTCAAAATTTCACAAGCTACCCCTTTTACGTTATATTTGTTGAAACTTCAAACGGCCGTACATTTTGCCTAGCTTAAGTTTTGGAGGCGATTCTTTTTTTAAACTTGCTTATTTTTTGGATATCTACGCGGCAGACTCAATCCCGAAGTCCGATTTGACTATCAAATTTTCATTATAATTTTGCCCTATATATGGTCAAAAACCGATAAACATAACTATAAGCCCTATGGAGGTGTGGTGTGTTTTTTCGCATAGATATCAAAAAAATAAGCAGATTGAAAAAAAAAATCGACTCAATCGGACGTCAGAGGCACTACTTATGTCCGTTTGAAGTTCAAAATTTCACAAGCTACCCCTTTTACGTTATATTTGTTCAAACTTCAAACGGCCGTACATTTTGCCTCGCTTAACTTTTGGAGGCAATTCTTTTTTTAAACTTGCTTATTTTTTGGAGGTCTACGCGGCAGACTCAATCCCGAAGTCCGATTTGACTATTAAATTTTCGTTATAATTTTGTCCTATATATGGTCAAAAACCGAAAAACGTAAAACTATAAGCCCTATGGCGGTGTGGGGTGTTTTTTCGCGTATATATAGAAAAAATAAGCAGATTTAAAAAAAAAATCGACTCGATCGGACGTCGGAGGCACGACTTATGTCCGTTTGAAGTTCAAAATTTCACAAGCTACCCTTTTTACGTTATATTTGTTCAAACTTCAAACGGCCGTACATTTTGGCTCGCTTAACTATTGGAGGCGATTCTTTTTTTAAACTTGCTTATTTTTTGGAGGTCTACGTGGTAGACTCAATCCCGAAGTCCAATTTGACTATCAAAATTTCGTTATAATTTTGCCCTATATATGGTCAAAAACGATAAACTTATGGCGGTGTGGGGTGTTTTTCGCGTAGATATCAAAAAATAAGCAGATTGAAAAAACAAATCGACTCGATCGGACGTCGGAGGCACGACTTTTGTCCGTTTGAAGTTCAAATTTCACAAGCTACCTCCTTTACGTTATATTTGTTGAAATTTCAAACGGCCGTACATTTTGCCTAGCTTAACTTTTGGAGGCGATTCTTTTTTCAAACTTGCTTATTTTTTGGAGATCTACGCGGCAGACTCAATCCCGAAGTCCGATTTGACTATCAAATTTTCGTTATAATTTTGCCCTATATATGGTCAAAAACCAATAAACGTAAAACTATAAGCCCTATGGCGGTGTGGGGTGTTTTTTCGCGTATATATCAAAAAATAAGCAGATTGAAAAAAAAATCGACTCGATCGGACGTCGGAGGCACGACTTATGTCCGTTTGAAGTTCAAAATTTCACAAGCTACCCCTTTTACGTTATATTTGTTGAAACTTCAAACGGCCGTACATTTTGCCTCGCTTAACTTTTGGAGGCGATTCTTTTTTTAAACTTGCTTATTTTTTGGAGGTCTACGCGGCAGACTCAATCCCGAAGTCCGATTTGACTATCAAAATTTCGTTATAATTTTGCCCTATATATGGTCAAAAACCCGATAAACGTAAAACTATAAGCCCTATGGTGGTGTGGGGTGTTTTTTCGCGTAGATATCGATAAAATAAGCAGATTGAAAAAAAAATCGACTCAATCGGACGTCGGAGGCACGACTTATGTCCGTTTGAAGTTCAAAATTTCACAAGCTACCCCGTTTACGTTATATTTGTTCAAACTTCAAACGGCCGTACATTTTGCCTCGCTTAACTTTTGGAGGCAATTCTTTTTTTAAACTTGCTTATTTTTTTGAGGTCTACGCGTCAGACTCAATCCCGAAGTCCGGTTTGACTATCAAATTTTCGTTATAATTTTGCCCTATATATGGTCAAAAACCGATAAACGTAAATTTATAAGCCCTATGGGGGTGTGGGGTGTTTTTTCGCATAGATATCGAAAAAATAAGCAGATTGAAAAAAAAAATCGACTCGATCGGACGTCGGAGGCACGACTTATGTCCGTTTGAAGTTCAAAATTTCACAAGCTACCCCTTTTACGTTATATTTGTTGAAACTTCAAACGGCCGTACATTTTGCCTAGCTTAAGTTTTGGAGGCGATTCTTTTTTTAAACTTGCTTATTTTTTGGATATCTACGCGGCAGACTCAATCCCGAAGTCCGATTTGACTATCAATTTTTTATAATTTTGCCCTATATATGGTCAAAAACCGATAAACGTAAAACTATAAGCCCTATGGAGGTGTGGGGTGTTTTTTCGCATAGATATCAAAAAAATAAGCAGATTGAAAAAAAAATCGACTCGATCGGACGTCGGAGGCACGACTTATGTCCGTTTGAAGTTCAAAATTTCACAAGCTACCCCTTTTACGTTATATTTGTTCAAACTTCAAACGGCCGTACATTTTGCCTCGCTTAACTTTTGGAGGCAATTCTTTTTTTAAACTTGCTTATTTTTTGGAGGTCTACGCGGCAGACTCAATCCCGAAGTCCGATTTGACTATCAAATTTTCATTATAATTTTGCCCTATATATGGTCAAAAACCGATAAACGTAAAACTATAAGCCCTATGGAGGTGTGGGGTGTTTTTTCGCGTAGATATATAAAAAATAAGCAGATTAAAAAAAAAATCGACTCGATCGGACGTCGGAGGCACGACTTATGTCCGTTTGAAGTTCAAAATTTCACAAGCTACCCTTTTTACGTTATATTTGTTCAAACTTCAAACGGCCGTACATTTTGGCTTCTTTTTTTAAACTTGCTTAACTTTCCCGAAGTCCGATTTGAGGCGGTCATTAAAACTATAAGCCCTATTGTTAATACTAAGCAGATGCTCGACTCGATCGGACGTTTTATGTCCGTTTGAAGTTCAAAATTTCACAAGCTACCCTTTTACGTTATATTTGTTCAAACTTCAAACGTGGCAGCTTAACTTTTGGAGGCAATCCCGAAGTCCAATTTGACTATCAAAATTTCGTTATAATTTTGCCCTATATATGGTCAAAAGAAGATAAACGTAAAACTATAAGCCCTATGGCGGTGTGGGGTGTTTTTCGCGTAGATATCAAAAAATAAGCAGATTGAAAAAACAAATCGACTCGATCTGACGTCGGAGGCACGACTTTTGTCCGTTTGAAGTTCAAATTTCACAAGCTACCTCCTTTACGTTATATTTGTTGAAATTTCAAACGGCCGTACATTTTGCCTAGCTTAACTTTTGGAGGCGATTCTTTTTTCAAACTTGCTTATTTTTTGGAGATCTACGCGGCAGACTCAATCCCGAAGTCGGATTTGACTATCAAATATTTGTTATAATTTTGTTCTATATATGGTCAAAAACCGATAAACGTAAAACTATAAGCCCTATGGCGGTGTGGGGTGTTTTTTCGCGTAGATATCGAAAAAATAAGGAGATTAAAAAAAAATTGACTCGATCGGACGTCGGAGGCACGACTTATGTCCGTTTGAATTTCAAAATTTCACAAGCTACCCCTTTTACGTTATATTTGTTCAAACTTCAAACGGCCGTACATTTTGCCTCGCTTAACTTTTGGAGGCGATTCTTTTTTAAACTTGCTTATTTTTTGGAGGTCTACGTGGCAGACTCAATCCCGTAGTCCGATTTGACTATCAAAATTTCGTTATAATTTTGCCCTATATATGGTCAAAAACCGATAAACGTAAAACTATAAGCCCAATGGCGGTGTGGGGTGTTTTTTCGCGTAGATATCTAAAAAATAAGTGATTGAAAAAATAAATCGACTCGATCGGACGTCGTAGGCACGACTTATGTCCGTTTGAAGTTCAAAATTTCACAAGCTACCCCTTTTACGTTATATTTGTTCAAACTTCAAACGGCCGTACATTTTGCCTCGCTTAACTTTTGGAGGCGATTCTTTTTTTAAACTTGCTTATTTTTTGGAGGTCTACGCAGCAGACTCAATCCTGAAGTCCGGTTTGACTATCAAACTTTCGTTATAATTTTGCCCTATATATGGTCAAACACCGATAAACGTAAAACTATAAGCCCTATGGAGGTGTGGGGTGTTTTTCGCGTAGATATCGAAAAAATAAGCAGATTGAAAAAAAAATCGACTCGATCGGACGTCGGAGGCACGACTTATGTCCGTTTGAAGTTCAAAATTTCACAAGCTACCCCTTTTACGTTATATTTGTTGAAACTTCAAACGGCCGTAAATTTTGCCTAGCTTAAGTTTTGGAGGCGATTCTTTTTTCAAACTTGCTTATTTTTTGGAGATCTACGCGGCAGACTAAATCCTGAAGTCCGATTTGACTATCAAATATTTGTTATAATTTTGCCCTATATATGGTCAAAAACCGATAAACGTAAAACTATAAGCCCTATGGCGGTGTGGGGTGTTTTTTCGGGTAGATATCAAAAAAATAAGCAGATTGAAAAAAAAAATAGACTCGATCGGACGTCGGAGGCACGACTTATGTCCGTTTGTAGTTCAAAATTTCACAAGCTACCCCTTTTACGTTATATTTGTTCAAATTTCAAACGGCCGTACATTTTGCCTCGCTTAACTTTTGGAGGCAATTCTTTTTTTAAACTTGCTTATTTTTTGGAGGTCTACGCGGCAGACTCAATCCTGAAGTCCGATTTGACTATCAAATTTTTCGTTATAATTTTGCCCTATATATGGTCAAAAACCGATAAACGTAAAACTATAAGCCCAGTGGCGGTGTGGGGTGTTTTTTCGCGTAGATATCTAAAAAATAAGTGATTGAAAAAAAAATCGACTCGATCGGACGTCGGAGGCACGACTTATGTCCGTTTGAAATTCAAAATTTCACAAGTTACCCATTTTACGTTATATTTGTTCATACTTCAAACGGCCGTACATTTTGCCTCGCTTAACTTTTGGAGGCGATTCTTTTTTTAAACTTGCTTATTTTTTTGTGGTCTACGCGGCATACTCAATCCCGAAGTCCGGTTTGACTATCAAATTTTCGTTATAATTTTGCCCTATATATGGTCAAAAACCGATAAACGTAAAACTATAAGCCCTATGGCGGTGTGGGGTGTTTTTTCGCGTAGATATCAAAAAAATAAGCAGATTGAAAAAACAAATCGACTCGATCGGACGTCGGAGGCATGACTTATGTCCGTTTGAAGTTCAAATTTCACAAACTACCTCTTTTACGTTATATTTGTTGAAACTTCAAACGGCCATGCATTTTGCCTAGCTTAACTTTTGGAGGCGATTCTTTTTTCAAACTTGCTTATTTTTTGGAGATCTACGCGTCAGACTCAATCCCGAAGTCCGATTTGACTATCAAATATTCATTATAATTTTGCCCTATATATGGTCAAAAACCGATAAACATAAAACTATAAGCCCTATGGCGGTGTGGGGTGTTTTTTCGCGTAGATATCGAAAAAATAAGCAGATTGAAAAAAAAATCGACTCGATCGGACGTTGGAGGCACGACTTATGTCCGTTTGATGTTCAAAATTTCACAAGCTACCCCTTTTACGTTATATTTGTTGAAACTTCAAACGGCCGTACATTTTGCCTAGCTTAAGTTTTGGAGGCGATTCTTTTTCTAAACTTGCTTATTTTATGGAGATCTACGCGGAAGACTCAATCCCGAAGTCCGATTTGACTATCAAATTTTCATTATAATTTTGCCCTATATATGGTCAAAAACCGATAAACGTAACTATAAGCCCTATGGAGGTGTGGTGTGTTTTTTCGCATAGATATCAAAAAAATAAGCAGATTGAAAAAAAAAATCGACTCGATCGGACGTCAGAGGCACTACTTATGTCCGTTTGAAGTTCAAAATTTCACAAGCTACCCCTTTTACGTTATATTTGTTCAAACTTCAAACGGCCGTACATTTTGCCTCGCTTAACTTTTGGAGGCAATTCTTTTTTTAAACTTGCTTATTTTTTGGAGGTCTACGCGGCAGACTCAATCCCGAAGTCCGATTTGACTATTAAATTTTCGTTATAATTTTGTCCTATATATGGTCAAAAACCGAAAAACGTAAAACTATAAGCCCTATGGCGGTGTGGGGTGTTTTTTCGCGTATATATAGAAAAAATAAGCAGATTTAAAAAAAAAATCGACTCGATCGGACGTCGGAGGCACGACTTATGTCCGTTTGAAGTTCAAAATTTCACAAGCTACCCTTTTTACGTTATATTTGTTCAAACTTCAAACGGCCGTACATTTTGGCTCGCTTAACTTTTGGAGGCGATTCTTTTTTTAAACTTGCTTATTTTTTGGAGGTCTACGTGGTAGACTCAATCCCGAAGTCCAATTTGACTATCAAAATTTCGTTATAATTTTGCCCTATATATGGTCAAAAACAGATAAACGTAAAACTATAAGCCCTATGGCGGTGTGGGGTGTTTTTCGCGTAGATATCAAAAAATAAGCAGATTGAAAAAACAAATCGACTCGATCGGACGTCGGAGGCACGACTTTTGTCCGTTTGAAGTTCAAATTTCACAAGCTACCTCCTTTACGTTATATTTGTTGAAATTTCAAACGGCCGTACATTTTGCCTAGCTTAACTTTTGGAGGCGATTCTTTTTTCAAACTTGCTTATTTTTTGGAGATCTACGCGGCAGACTCAATCCCGAAGTCCGATTTGACTATCAAATTTTCGTTATAATTTTGCCCTATATATGGTCAAAAACCAATAAACGTAAAACTATAAGCCCTATGGCGGTGTGGGGTGTTTTTTCGCGTATATATCAAAAAAATAAGCAGATTGAAAAAAAAATCGACTCGATCGGACGTCGGAGGCACGACTTATGTCCGTTTGAAGTTCAAAATTTCACAAGCTACCCCTTTTACGTTATATTTGTTGAAACTTCAAACGTCCGTACATTTTGCCTCGCTCAACTTTTGGAGGCGATTCTTTTTTTAAACTTGCTTATGTTTTGGAGGTCTACACGTCAGACTCAATCCGGAAGTCCGATTTGACTATCAAAATTTCGTTATAATTTTGCCCTATATATGGTCAAAACCCGATAAACGTAAAACTATAAGCCCTATGGTGGTGTGGGGTGTTTTTTCGCGTAGATATGTAAAAAATAAGTGATTGAAAAAAAAATCGACTCAATCGGACGTCGGAGGCACGACTTATGTCCGTTTGAAGTTCAAAATTTCACAAGCTACCCCGTTTACGTTATATTTGTTCAAACTTCAAACGGCCGTACATTTTGCCTCGCTTAACTTTTGGAGGCAATTCTTTTTTTAAACTTGCTTATTTTTTTGAGGTCTACGCGTCAGACTCAATCCCGAAGTCCGGTTTGACTATCAAATTTTCGTTATAATTTTGCCCTATATATGGTCAAAAACCGATAAACGTAAATTTATAAGCCCTATGGGGGTGTGGGGTGTTTTTTCGCATAGATATCGAAAAAATAAGCAGATTAAAAAAAAAAAATCGACTCGATCGGACGTCGGAGGCACGACTTATGTCCGTTTGAAGTTCAAAATTTCACAAGCTACCCCTTTTACGTTATATTTGTTGAAACTTCAAACGGCCGTACATTTTGCCTAGCTTAAGTTTTGGAGGCGATTCTTTTTTTAAACTTGCTTATTTTTTGGATATCTACGCGGCAGACTCAATCCCGAAGTCCGATTTGACTATCAATTTTTCAATATAATTTTGCCCTATATATGGTCAAAAACCGATAAACGTAAAACTATAAGCCCTATGGAGGTGTGGTGTGTTTTTTCGCATAGATATCAAAAAAATAAGCAGATTGAAAAACAAATCGACTCGATCGGACGTCAGAGGCACTACTTATGTCCGTTTGAAGTTCAAAATTTCACAAGCTACCCCTTTTACGTTATATTTGTTCAAACTTCAAACGGCCGTACATTTTGCCTCGCTTAACTTTTGGAGGCAATTCTTTTTTTAAACTTGCTTATTTTTTGGAGGTCTACGCGGCAGACTCAATCCCGAAGTCCGATTTGACTATCAAATTTTCATTATAATTTTGTCCTATATATGGTCAAAAACCGAAAAACGTAAAACTATAAGCCCTATGGAGGTGTGGGGTGTTTTTTCGCGTATATATAGAAAACATAAGCAGAGTTAAAAAAAAAATCGACTCGATCGGACGTCGGAGGCACGACTTATGTCCGTTTGAAGTTCAAAATTTCACAAGCTACCCTTTTTACGTTATATTTGTTCAAACTTCAAACGGCCGTACATTTTGGCTCGCTTAACTTTTGGAGGCGATTCTTTTTTTAAACTTGCTTATTTTTTGGAGGTCTACGTGGCAGACTCAATCCCGAAGTCCAATTTGACTATCAAAATTTCGTTATAATTTTGCCCTATATATGGTCAAAAGAAGATAAACGTAAAACTATAAGCCCTATGGCGGTGTGGGGTGTTTTTCGCGTAGATATCAAAAAATAAGCAGATTGAAAAAACAAATCGACTCGATCTGACGTCGGAGGCACGACTTTTGTCCGTTTGAAGTTCAAATTTCACAAGCTACCTCCTTTACGTTATATTTGTTGAAATTTCAAACGGCCGTACATTTTGCCTAGCTTAACTTTTGGAGGCGATTCTTTTTTCAAACTTGCTTATTTTTTGGAGATCTACGCGGCAGACTCAATCCCGAAGTCGGATTTGACTATCAAATATTTGTTATAATTTTGTTCTATATATGGTCAAAAACCGATAAACGTAAAACTATAAGCCCTATGGCGGTGTGGGGTGTTTTTTCGCGTAGATATCGAAAAAATAAGGAGATTAAAAAAAAATTGACTCGATCGGACGTCGGAGGCACGACTTATGTCCGTTTGAATTTCAAAATTTCACAAGCTACCCCTTTTACGTTATATTTGTTCAAACTTCAAACGGCCGTACATTTTGCCTCGCTTAACTTTTGGAGGCGATTCTTTTTTAAACTTGCTTATTTTTTGGAGGTCTACGTGGCAGACTCAATCCCGTAGTCCGATTTGACTATCAAAATTTCGTTATAATTTTGCCCTATATATGGTCAAAAACCGATAAACGTAAAACTATAAGCCCAATGGCGGTGTGGGGTGTTTTTTCGCGTAGATATCTAAAAAATAAGTGATTGAAAAAATAAATCGACTCGATCGGACGTCGTAGGCACGACTTATGTCCGTTTGAAGTTCAAAATTTCACAAGCTACCCCTTTTACGTTATATTTGTTCAAACTTCAAACGGCCGTACATTTTGCCTCGCTTAACTTTTGGAGGCGATTCTTTTTTTAAACTTGCTTATTTTTTGGAGGTCTACGCAGCAGACTCAATCCTGAAGTCCGGTTTGACTATCAAACTTTCGTTATAATTTTGCCCTATATATGGTCAAACACCGATAAACGTAAAACTATAAGCCCTATGGAGGTGTGGGGTGTTTTTCGCGTAGATATCGAAAAAATAAGCAGATTGAAAAAAAAATCGACTAGATCGGACGTCGGAGGCACGACTTATGTCCGTTTGAAGTTCAAAATTTCACAAGCTACCCCTTTTACGTTATATTTGTTGAAACTTCAAACGGCCGTAAATTTTGCCTAGCTTAAGTTTTGGAGGCGATTCTTTTTTCAAACTTGCTTATTTTTTGGAGATCTACGCGGCAGACTAAATCCTGAAGTCCGATTTGACTATCAAATATTTGTTATAATTTTGCCCTATATATGGTCAAAAACCGATAAACGTAAAACTATAAGCCCTATGGCGGTGTGGGGTGTTTTTTCGGGTAGATATCAAAAAAATAAGCAGATTGAAAAAAAAATAGACTCGATCGGACGTCGGAGGCACGACTTATGTCCGTTTGTAGTTCAAAATTTCACAAGCTACCCCTTTTACGTTATATTTGTTCAAACTTCAAACGGCCGTACATTTTGCCTCGCTTAACTTTTGGAGGCAATTCTTTTTTTAAACTTGCTTATTTTTTGGAGGTCTACGCGGCAGACTCAATCCTGAAGTCCGATTTGACTATCAAATTTTTCGTTATAATTTTGCCCTATATATGGTCAAAAACCGATAAACGTAAAACTATAAGCCCAGTGGCGGTGTGGGGTGTTTTTTCGCGTAGATATCTAAAAAATAAGTGATTGAAAAAAAAATCGACTCGATCGGACGTCGGAGGCACGACTTATGTCCGTTTGAAATTCAAAATTTCACAAGTTACCCATTTTACGTTATATTTGTTCATACTTCAAACGGCCGTACATTTTGCCTCACTTAACTTTTGGAGGCGATTCTTTTTTTAAACTTGCTTATTTTTTTGTGGTCTACGCGGCATACTCAATCCCGAAGTCCGGTTTGACTATCAAATATTCGTTATAATTTTGCCCTATATATGGTCAAAAACCGATAAACGTAAAACTATAAGCCCTATGGCGGTGTGGGGTGTTTTTTCGCGTAGATATCAAAAAAATAAGCAGATTGAAAAAACAAATCGACTCGATCGGACGTCGGAGGCATGACTTATGTCCGTTTGAAGTTCAAATTTCACAAACTACCTCTTTTACGTTATATTTGTTGAAACTTCAAACGGCCATGCATTTTGCCTAGCTTAACTTTTGGAGGCGATTCTTTTTTCAAACTTGCTTATTTTTTGGAGATCTACGCGTCAGACTCAATCCCGAAGTCCGATTTGACTATCAAATATTCATTATAATTTTGCCCTATATATGGTCAAAAACCGATAAACATAAAACTATAAGCCCTATGGCGGTGTGGGGTGTTTTTTCGCGTAGATATCGAAAAAATAAGCAGATTGAAAAAAAAATCGACTCGATCGGACGTTGGAGGCACGACTTATGTCCGTTTGATGTTCAAAATTTCACAAGCTACCCCTTTTACGTTATATTTGTTGAAACTTCAAACGGCCGTACATTTTGGCTAGCTTAAGTTTTGGAGGCGATTCTTTTTCTAAACTTGCTTATTTTATGGAGATCTACGCGGAAGACTCAATCCCGAAGTCCGATTTGACAATCAAATTTTCATTATAATTTTGCCCTATATATTGTAAAAAACCGATAAACGTAAAACTATAATCCCTATGGCAGTGTGGGTGTTTTTTCCCGTAGATATCAAAAAAATAAGCAGATTGAAAAAAAAAATCGACTCGATCGGACGTCGGAGGCACGACTTATGTCCGTTTGAAGTTCAAAATTTCACAAGCTACCCCTTTTACGTTATATTTGTTCAAACTTCAAACGGCCGTATATTTTGCCTAGCTTAACTTTTGGAGGCGATTCTTTTTTTAAACTTGCTTATTTTTTGGAGGTCTACGCGGCAGACTCAATCCCGAAGTCCGATTTGACTATCAAATTTTCATTATAATTTTGCCCTATATATAGTCAAAAACCGATAAACGTAAAACTATAAGCCCTATGGCGGTGTGGGTGTTTTTCCCGTAGATATCAAAAAAATAAGCAGATTGAAAAAACAAATCGACTCGATCGGACGTCGGAGGCACGACTTATGTCCGTTTGAAGTTCAATATTTCATAAGCTACCCCTTTTACGTTATATTTGTTGAAACTTCAAACGGCCGTACATTTTGCCTCGCTTAAGTTTTGGAGGCGATTCTTTTTTTAAACTTGCTTATTTTTTAGAGGTATACGCGGCAGACTCAATCCCGAAGTCCGATTTGACTATCAAATTTTCGTTATAATTTTGCCCTATATATGGTCAAAAACCGATAAACGTAAAACTATAAGCCCTATGGTGGTTTGGGGTGTTTTTTCGCGTAGATATCAAAAAAATAAGCAGATTGAAAAAACAAATCGACTCGATCGGACGTCGGAGGCATGACTTATGTCCGTTTGAAGTTCAAATTTCACAAACTACCTCTTTTACGTTATATTTGTTGAAACTTCAAACGGCCATGCATTTTGCCTAGCTTAACTTTTGGAGGCGATTCTTTTTTCAAACTTGCTTATTTTTTGGAGATCTACGCGTCAGACTCAATCCCGAAGTCCGATTTGATTATCAAATATTCATTATAATTTTGCCCTATATATGGTCAAAAACCGATAAACGTAAAACTATAAGCCCTATGGCGGTGTGGGGTGTTTTTTCGCGTAGATATCGAAAAAATAAGCAGATTGAAAAAAAAATCGACTCGATCGGACGTTGGAGGCACGACTTATGTCCGTTTGATGTTCAAAATTTCACAAGCTACCCCTTTTACGTTATATTTGTTGAAACTTCAAACAGCCGTACATTTTGCCTAGCTTAAGTTTTGGAGGCGATTCTTTTTTTAAACTTGCTTATTTTATGGAGATCTACGCGGAAGACTCAATCCCGAAGTCCGATTTGACAATCAAATTTTCATTATAATTTTGCCCTATATATTGTAAAAAACCGATAAACGTAAAACTATAATCCCTATGGCAGTGTGGGTGTTTTTTCCCATAGATATCAAAAAAATAAGCAGATTGAAAAAAAAAATCGACTCGATCGGACGTCGGAGGCACGACTTATGTCCGTTTGAAGTTCAAAATTTCACAAGCTACCCCTTTTACGTTATATTTGTTCAAACTTCAAACGGCCGTATATTTTGCCTAGCTTAACTTTTGGAGGCGATTCTTTTTTTAAACTTGCTTATTTTTTGGAGGTCTACGCGGCAGACTCAATCCCGAAGTCCGATTTGACTATCAAATTTTCATTATAATTTTGCCCTATATATAGTCAAAAACCGATAAACGTAAAACTATAAGCCTATGGCGGTGTGGGTGTTTTTCCCGTAGATATCAAAAAAATAAGCAGATTGAAAAAACAAATCGACTCGATCGGACGTCGGAGGCACGACTTATGTCCGTTTGAAGTTCAATATTTCATAAGCTACCCCTTTTACGTTATATTTGTTGAAACTTCAAACGGCCGTACATTTTGCCTCGCTTAAGTTTTGGAGGCGATTCTTTTTTTAAACTTGCTTATTTTTTAGAGGTCTACGCGGCAGACTCAATCCCGAAGTCCGATTTGACTATCAAATTTTCGTTATAATTTTGCCCTATATATGGTCAAAAACCGATAAACGTAAAACTATAAGCCCTATGGTGGTTTGGGGTGTTTTTTCGCGTAGATATTTAAAAAATAAGCAGATTGAAAAAAAAAATCGACTCGATCGGACGTCGGAGGCACGACTTATGTCCGTTTGAAGTTCAAAATTTCACAAGCTACCCCTTTTACGTTATATTTGTTGAAACTTCAAACGGCCGTACATTTTGCCTCGCTTAACTTTTGGAGGCGATTCTTTTTTTAAACTTGCTTATTTTTTGGTGGTCTACGCGGCATACTCAATCCCGAAGTCCGATTTGACTATCAAATTTTCGTTATAATTTTGCCCTATATATGGTCAAAAACCGATAAACGTAAAACTATAAGCCCTATGGCGGTGTGGGTGTTTTTTCGCGTAGATATCAAAAAAATAAGCAGATTGAAAAAACAAATCGACTCGATCGGACGTCGGAGGCACGACTTATGTCCGTTTGAAGTTCAAAATTTCACAAGCTACCCTTTTTACGTTCTATTTGTTCAAACTTCAAACGGCCGTACATTTTGCCTCGCTTTACTTTTGGAGGCGATTCTTTTTTTAAACTTGCTTATTCTTTGGAGGTCTACGCGGCAGACTCAATCCCGAAGTCCGATTTGACTATCAAATATTCGTTATAATTTTGCCCTATATATGGTCAAAAACCGATAAACGTAAAACTATAAGCCCTATGGCGGTGTGGGGTGTTTTTTCGGGTAGATATCGAAAAAATAAGCAGATTGAAAAAAAAATCGACTCGATCGGACGTTGGAGGCACGACTTATGTCCGTTTGATGTTCAAAATTTCACAAGCTACCCCTTTTACGTTATATTTGTTGAAACTTCAAACGGCCGTACATTTTGCCTAGCTTAAGTTTTGGAGGCGATTCTTTTTTTAAACTTGCTTATTTTTTGGAGATATACGCGGAAGACTCAATCCCGAAGTCCGATTTGACAATCAAATTTTCATTATAATTTTGCCCTATATATTGTAAAAAACCGATAAACGTAAAACTATAATCCCTATGGCAGTGTGGGTGTTTTTTCCCGTAGGTATAAAAAAAATAAGCAGATTGAAAAAAAAAATCGACTCGATCGGACATCGGAGGCACGACTTATGTCCGTTTGAAGTTCAAAATTTCACAAGCTACCCCTTTTACGTTATATTTGTTCAAACTTCAAACGGCCGTATATTTTGCCTAGCTTAACTTTTGGAGGCGATTCTTTTTTTAAACTTGCTTATTTTTTGGAGGTCTACGCGGCAGACTCAATCCCGAAGTCCGATTTGACTATCGAATTTTCATTATAATTTTGCCCTATATATAGTCAAAAACCGATAAACGTAAAACTATAAGCCCTATGGCGGTGTGGGTGTTTTTCCCGTAGATATCAAAAAAATAAGCAGATTGAAAAAACAAATCGACTCGATCGGACGTCGGAGGCACGACTTATGTCCGTTTGAAGTTCAATATTTCATAAGCTACCCCTTTTACGTTATATTTGTTGAAACTTCAAACGGCCGTACATTTTGCCTCGCTTAAGTTTTGGAGGCAATTCTTTTTTTAAACTTGCTTATTTTTTAGAGGTCTACGCGGCAGACTCAATCCCGAAGTCCGATTTGACTATCAAATTTTCGTTATAATTTTGCCCTATATATGGTCAAAAACCGATAAACGTAAAACTATAAGCTATGGTGGTTTGGGGTGTTTTTTCGCGTAGATATCGAAAAAATAAGCAGATTGAAAAAAAAAAAAATCGACTCGATCGGACGTCGGAGGCACGACTTATGTCCGTTTGAAGTTCAAAATTTCACAAGCTACCCCTTTTACGTTATATTTGTTGAAACTTCAAACGGCCGTACATTTTGCCTCGCTTAAGTTTTGGAGGCGATTCTTTTTTTAAACTTGCTTATTTTTTGGAGGTTTACGCGGCAGACTCAATCCCGAAGTCCGATTTGACTATCACATTTTCGTTATAATTTTGCCCTATATATGGTCAAAAACCGATAAACGTAAAACTATAAGCCCTATGGCGGTGTGGGGTGTTTTTTCGCGTAGATATCGATAAAATAAGCAGATTGAAAAAAAAAATCGACTCGATCGGACGTTGGAGGCACGACTTATGTCCGTTTGAAGTTCAAAATTTCACAAGCTACCCTTTTTACGTTCTATTTGTTCAAACTTCAAACGGCCGTACATCTTGCCTCGCTTTACTTTTGGAGGCGATTCTTTTTTTAAACTTGCTTATTCTTTGGAGGTCTACGCGGCAGACTCAATCCCGAAGTCCGATTTGACTATCAAAATTTTGTTATAATTTTGCCCTATATATGGTCAAAAACCGATAGACATAAAACTATAATCCCTATGGCGGTGTGGGGTGTTTTTTCGCGTAGATATCAAAAAAATAAGCAGATTGAAAAAAAAATCGACTCGATCGGACGTTGGAGGCACGACTTATGTCCGTTTGTAGTTCAAAATTTCACAAGCTACCCCTTTTACGTTCTATTTGTTGAAACTTCAAACGGCCGTACATTTTGCCTCGTTTAACTTTTGGAGGCGATTCTTTTTTTAAACTTGCTTATTTTTTGGAGATATATGCGTAAGACTCAATCCCGAAGTCCGATTTGACTATCACAATTTCGTTATAATTTTGCCCTATATATGGTCAAAAACCGATAAACGTAAAACTATAAGCCCTATGGCGGTGTGGGGTGTTTTTTCGCGTAGATATCGAAAAAATAAGCAGATTGAAAAAAAAAATCGACTCGATCGGACGTCGGAGGCACGACTTATGTCCGTTTGAAGTTCAAAATTTCACAAGCTACCCCTTTTACGTTATATTTGTTGAAACTTCAAACGGCCGTACATTTTGCCTCGCTTAACTTTTGGAGGCGATTCTTTTTTTAAACTTGCTTATTTTTTGGAGGTCTACGCGGCAGACTCAATCCCGAAGTCCGATTTGACTATCAAATTTTCGTTATAATTTTGCCCTATATATGGTCAAAAACGGATAAACGTAAAACTATAAGTCCTATGGCGGTGTGGGGTGTTTTTTCGCGTATATATCAAAAAAATAAGCTGATTGAAAAAAAAATTGACTCGATCGGACGTCGGAGGCACGACTTATGTCCGTTTGAAGTTCAAAATTTCACAAGCTACCCCTTTTACGTTATATTTGTTGAAACTTCAAACGGCCGTACATTTTGCCTAGCTTAACTTTTGGAGGCGATTCTTTTTTCAAACTTGCTTATTTTTTGGAGGTCTACGCGGCAGACTCAATCCCGAAGTCCGATTTGACTATCAAATTTTCGTTATAATTTTGCCCTATATATGGTCAAAAACGGATAAACGTAAAACTATGAGTCCTATGGCAGTGTGGGGTGTTTTTTCGCGTATATATCGAAAAAATAAGCAGATTGAAAAAAAAAATCGACTCGATCGGACGTCGGAGGCACGACTTATGTCCGTTTGAAGTTCAAAATTTCACAAGCTACCCCTTTTACGTTATATTTGTTGAAACTTCAAACGGCCGTACATTTTGCCTCGCTTAACTTTTGGAGGCGATTCTTTTTTTAAACTTGCTTATTTTTTGGAGGTCTACGCGGTAGACTCAATCCCGAAGTCCGATTTGACAATCAAATTTTTGTTATAATTTTGCCCTATATATGGTCAAAAACCGATAAACGTAAAACTATAAGCCCTATGGCGGTGTGGGGTGTTTTTTCGCGTATATATCAAAAAAATAAGCTGATTGAAAAAAAAATTGACTCGATCGGACGTCGGAGGCACGACTTATGTCCGTTTGAAGTTCAAAATTTCACAAGCTATCCCTTTTACGTTATATTTGTTGAAACTTCAAACGGCCGTATATTTTGCCTAGCTTAACTTTTGGAGGCGATTCTTTTTTTAAACTTGCTTATTTTTTGGATATCTACGCGGCAGACTCAATCCCGAAGTCCGGTTTGACTATCAAAATTTCGTTGTAATTTTGCCCTATATATGGTCAAAAACCGATAAACGTAAAACTATAAGTCCTATGGCGGTGTGGGGTGTTTTTTCGCGTAGATATAGAAAAAATAAGCAGATTGAAAAAAAAAATCGACTCGATCGGACGTCGGAGGCACGACTTATGTCCGTTTGAAGTTCAAAATTTCACAAGCTACCCTTTTACGTTATATTTGTTGAAACTTCAAACGGCCGTACATTTTGCCTCGCTTAACTTTTGGAGGCGATTCTTTTTGTAAACTTGCTTATTTTTTGGAGGTCTACACGGTAGACTCAATCCTGAAGTCCGATTTGACTATCAAATTTTTGTTATAATTTTGCCCTATATATGGTCAAAAACCGATAAACGTAAAACTATAAGCCCTATGGCGGTGTGGGGTGTTTTTTCGCGTATATATCAAAAAAATAAGCAGATTGAAAAAAAAAAATCGACTCGATCGGACGTCGGAGGCACGACTTATGTCCGTTTGAAGTTCAAAATTTCAGAAGCTACCCCTTTTACGTTATATTTGTTGAAACTTCAAACGGCCGTACATTTTGCCTCGCTTAACTTTTGGAGGCAATTCTTTTTTTAAACTTGCTTATTTTTTGGAGGTCTACGCGGCAGACGCAATCCTGAAGTCCGATTTGACTATCATATTTTCGTTATAATTATGCCCTGTATATGGTCAAAAACCGATAAACGTAAAACTATAAGCCCTATGGCAGTGTGGGGTGTTTTTTCGCGTATATATAGAAAAAATAAGCAGATTGAAAAAAAAAATCGACTCGATCGGACGTCGGAGGCACGACTTATGTCCGTTTGAAGTTCAAAATTTCACAAGCTACCCCTTTTACGTTATATTTGTTCAAACTTCAAACGGCCGTATATTTTGCCTAGCTTAACTTTTGGAGGCGATTCTTTTTTTAAACTTGCTTATTTTTTGGAGGTCTACGCGGCAGACTCAATCCCGAAGTCCGATTTGACTATCAAATTTTCGTTATAATTTCTCCCTATATATGGTCAAAAACCGATAAACGTAAAACTATAAGTCCTATTGCGGTGTGGGGTGTTTTTTCGCGTAGATATAGAAAAAATAAGCAGATTGAAAAAAAAAATTGACTCGCTCGGACGTCGGAGGCACGACTTATGTCCGTTTGAAGTTCAAAATTTCACAAGCTACCCTTTTTACTTTCTATTTGTTCAAACTTCAAACGGCCGTACATTTTGCCTCGCTTTACTTTTGGAGGCAATTCTTTTTTTAAACTTGCTTATTCTTTGGAGGTCTACGCGGCAGACTCAATCCCGAAGTCCGATTTGACTATCAAAATTTTGTTATAATTTTGCCCTATATATGGTCAAAAACCGATAAACGTAAAACTATAATCCCTATGGTGGTGTGGGGTGTTTTTTCGCGTAGATATCAAAAAAATAAGCAGATTGAAAAAAAAAAATCGACTCGATCGGACGTCGGAGGCACGACTTATGTCCGTTTGAAGTTCAAAATTTCACAAGCTACCCCTTTTACGTTATATTTGTTGAAACTTCAAACGGCCGTACATTTTGCCTAGCTTAACTTTTGGAGGCAATTCTTTTTTCAAACTTGCTTATTTTTTGGAGGTCTACGCGGCAGACTCAATCCCGAAGTCCGATTTGACTATCAAATTTTCGTTATAATTTTGCCCTATATATGGTCAAAAATGGATAAACGTAAAACTATAAGTCCTATGGCAGTGTGGGGTGTTTTTTCGCGTATATATCGAAAAAATAAGCAGATTGAAAAAAAAAATCGACTCGATCGGACGTCGGAGGCACGACTTATGTCCGTTTGAAGTTCAAAATTTCACAAGCTACCCCTTTTACGTTATATTTGTTGAAACTTCAAACGGCCGTACATTTTGCCTCGCTTAACTTTTGGAGGCGATTCTTTTTTAAACTTGCTTATTTTTTGGAGGTCTACGCGGTAGACTCAATCCCGAAGTCCGATTTGACAATCAAATTTTCGTTATAATTTTGCCCTATATATGGTCAAAAACCGATAAACGTAAAACTATAAGCCCTATGGCGGTGTGGGGTGTTTTTTCGCGTATATATCAAAAAAATAAGCAGATTGAAAAAAAAAATCGACTCGATCGGACGTCGGAGGCACGACTTATGTCCGTTTGAAGTTCAAAATTTCAGAAGCTACCCCTTTTACGTTATATTTGTTGAAACTTCAAACGGCCGTACATTTTGCCTCGCTTAACTTTTGGAGGCAATTCTTTTTTTAAACTTGCTTATTTTTTGGAGGTCTACGCGGCAGATGCAATCCTGAAGTCCGATTTGACTATCATATTTTCGTTATAATTTTGCCCTGTATATGGTCAAAAACCGATAAACGTAAAACTATAAGCCCTATGGCAGTGTGGGGTGTTTTTTCGCGTATATATAGAAAAAATAAGCAGATTGAAAAAAAAAAATCGACTCTATCGGACGTCGGAGGCACGACTTATGTCCGTTTGTAGTTCAAAATTTCACAAGCTACCCCTTTTACGTTATATTTGTTCAAACTTCAAACGGTCGTACATTTTGCCTAGCTTAAGTTTTGGAGGCGATTCTGTTTTTAAACTTGCTTATTTTTTGGAGATCTACGTGGCAGACTCAATCCCGAAGTCCGATTTGACTATCAAATTTTCGTTATAATTTCTCCCTATATATGGTCAAAAACCGATAAACGTAAAACTATAAGTCCTATGGCGGTGTGGGGTGTTTTTTCGCGTAGATATAGAAAAAATAAGCAGATTGAAAAAAAAAATCTACTCGATCGGACGTCGGAGGCACGACTTATGTCCGTTTGAAGTTCAAAATTTCACAAGCTACCCTTTTTACGTTCTATTTGTTCAAACTTCAAACGGCCGTACATTTTGCCTCGCTTTACTTTTGGAGGCAATTCTTTTTTTAAACTTGCTTATTGTTTGGAGGTCTACGCGGCAGACTCAATCCCGAAGTCCGATTTGACTATCAAAATTTTGTTATAATTTTGCCCTATATATGGTCAAAAACCGATAAACGTAAAACTATAATCCCTATGGCGGTGTGGGGTGTTTTTTCGCGTAGATATCAAAAAAATAAGCAGATTAAAAAAAAAATTCGACTCGATCGGACGTCGGAGGCACGACTTATGTCCGTTTGAAGTTCAAAATTTCACAAGCTACCCCTTTTACGCTATATTTGTTGAAACTTCAAACGGCCGTACATTTTGCCTAGCTTAACTTTTGGAGGCGATTCTTTTTTCAAACTTGCTTATTTTTTGGAGGTCTACGCGGCAGACTCAATCCCGAAGTCCGATTTGACTATCAAATTTTCGTTATAATTTTGCCCTATATATGGTCAAAAACGGATAAACGTAAAACTATAAGTCCTATGGTAGTGTGGGGTGTTTTTTCGCGTATATATCGAAAAAATAAGCAGATTGAAAAAAAAATCGACTCGATCGGACGTCGGAGGCACGACTTATGTCCGTTTGAAGTTCAAAATTTCACAAGCTACCCCTTTTACGTTATATTTGTTGAAACTTCAAACGGCCGTACATTTTGCCTCGCTTAACTTTTGGAGGCGATTCTTTTTTTAAACTTGCTTATTTTTTGGAGGTCTACGCGGTAGACTCAATCCCGAAGTCCGATTTGACAATCAAATTTTTGTTATAATTTTGCCCTATATATGGTCAAAAACCGATAAACGTAAAACTATAAGCCCTATGGCGGTGTGGGGTGTTTTTTCGCGTATATATCAAAAAAATAAGCTGATTGAAAAAAAAATTGACTCGATCGGACGTCGGAGGCACGACTTATGTCCGTCTGAAGTTCAAAATTTCACAAGCTACCCCTTTTACGTTATATTTGTTGAAACTTCAAACGGCCGTATATTTTGCCTAGCTTAACTTTTGGAGGCAATTCTTTTTTTAAACTTGCTTATTTTTTGGATATCTACACGGCAGACTCAATCCCGAAGTCCGGTTTGACTATCAAAATTTCGTTGTAATTTTGCCCTATATATGGTCAAAAACCGATAAATGTAAAACTATAAGCCCTATGGAGGTGTGAGGTGTTTTTTCGCGTAGATATCAAAAAAATAAGCAGATTGAAAAAAAAAATCGACTCGATCGGACGTCGGAGGCACGACTTATGTCCGTTTGAAGTTCAAAATTTCAGAAGCTACCCCTTTTACGTTATATTTGTTGAAACTTCAAACGGCCGTACATTTTGCCTCGCTTAACTTTTGGAGGCAATTCTTTTTTTAAACTTGCTTATTTTTTGGAGGTCTACGCGGCAGACGCAATCCTGAAGTCCGATTTGACTATCATATTTTCGTTATAATTTTTCCCTGTATATGGTCAAAAACCGATAAACGTAAAACTATAAGCCCTATGGTAGTGTGGGGTGTTTTTTCGCGTATATATAGAAAAAATAAGCAGATTGAAAAAAAAAATCGACTCGATCGGACGTCGGAGGCACGACTTATGTCCGTTTGAAGTTCAAAATTTCACAAGCTACCCCTTTTACGTTATATTTGTTGAAACTTCAAACAGCCGTACATTTTGCCTAGCTTAACTTTTGGAGGCGATTCTTTTTTCAAACTTGCTTATTTTTTGGAGGTCTACGCGGCAGACTCAATCCCGAAGTCCGATTTGACTATCAAAGTTTCGTTATAATTTTGCCCTATATATGGTCAAAAACGGATAAACGTAAAACTATAAGTCCTATGGAAGTGTGGGGTGTTTTTTCGCGTATATATCGAAAAAATAAGCAGATTGAAAAAAAAAATCGACTCGATCGGACGTCGGAGGCACGACTTATGTCCGTTTGAAGTTCAAAATTTCACAAGCTACCCCTTTTACGTTATATTTGTTGAAACTTCAAACGGCCGTACATTTTGCCTCGCTTAACTTTTGGAGGCGATTCTTTTTTTAAACTTGCTTATTTTTTGGAGGTCTACGTGGTAGACTCAATCCCGAAGTCCGATTTGACAATCAAATTTTCGTTATAATTTTGCCCTATATATGGTCAAAAACCGATAAACGTAAAACTATAAGCCCTATGGCGGTGTGGGGTGTTTTTTCGCGTATATATCAAAAAAATAAGCTGATTGAAAAAAAAATTGACTCGATCGGACGTCGGAGGCACGACTTATGTCCGTTTGAAGTTCAAAATTTCATAAGCTACCCCTTTTACGTTATATTTGTTGAAACTTCAAACGGCCGTAAATTTTGCCTAGCTTAACTTTTGGAGGCGATTCTTTTTTTAAACTTGCTTATTTTTTGGATATCTACGCGGCAGACTCAATCCCGAAGTCCGATTTGACTATCAAAATTTCGTTGTAATTTTGCCCTATATATGGTCAAAAACCGATAAACGTAAAACTATAAGACCTATGGAGGTGTGAGGTGTTTTTTCGCGTAGATATAAAAAAAATAAGAAGATTGAAAAAAAAATCGACTCGATCGGACGTCGGAGGCACGACTTATGTCCGTTTGAAGTTCAAAATTACACAAGCTACCCCTTTTACGTTATATTTGTTGAAACTTCAAACGGCCGTACATTTTGCCTAGCTTAACTTTTGGAGGCGATTCTTTTTTTAAACTTGCTTATTTTTTGGAGATCTACGTGGCAGACTCAATCCCGAAGTCCGATTTGACTATCAAATTTTCGTAATAATTTCTCCCTATATATGGTCAAAAACCGATAAACGTAAAACTATAAGTCCTATGGCGGTGTGGGGTGTTTTTTCGCGTAGATATAGAAAAAATAAGCAGATTGAAAAATAAAATTGACTCGATCGGAAGTCGGAGGCACGACTTATGTCTGTTTGAAGTTCAAAATTTCACAAGCTACCCCTTTACGTTATATTTGTTGAAACTTCAAACGGCCGTACATTTTGCCTCGCTTAACTTTTGGAGGCGATTATTTTTTTAAACTTGCTTATTTTTTGGAGTTCTACACGGCAGACTCAATCCCGAAGTCCGATTTGACTATTAAATGTTCGTTATAATTTTGCCCTATATATGGTCAAAAACCGATAAACGTAAAACTATAAGCCCTATGGCGGTATGGGGTGTTTTTTCGCGTAGATATCGGAAAAATAAAGTGATTGAAAAAAAAATCGACTCGATCGGACGTCGGAGGCATGACTTATGTCTGTTTGAAGTTCAAAATTTCACAAGCTACCCCTTTTACGTTATATTTGTTGAAACTTCAAACGGCCGTACATTTTGCCTCGCTTAACTTTTGGAGGCGATTCTTTTTTTAAACTTGCTTATTTTTTGGAGGTCTACGCGGCAGACGCAATCCCGAAGTCCAATTTGACTATCAAATTTTCATTATAATTTTGCCCTATATATGGTCAAAAACCGATAAACGTAAAACTATAAGTCCTATGGTGGTGTAGGGTGTTTTTTCGCGTATATATAGAAAAAATAAGCAGATTGAAAAAAAATAGACTCGATCGGACGTCGGAGGCACGACTTATGTCCGTTTGTAGTTCAAAATTTCACAAGCTACCCCTTTTACGTTATATTTGTTCAAACTTCAAACGGCCGTACATTTTGCCTAGCTTAACTTTTGGAGGCGATTCTTTTTTTAAACTTGCTTATTTTTTGGAGGTCTACGCGGCATACTCAATCCCGAAGTCCGATTTGACTATCGAATTTCCGTTATAATTTTGCCCTATATATGGTCAAAAACCGATAAACGTAAAACTATAAGCCCTATGGCGGTGTGGGGTGTTTTTCGCGTAGATATCAAAAAAATAAGCAGATTGAAAAAACAAATCAACTCGATCGGACGTCGGAGGCACGACTTATGTCCGTTTGAAGTTCAAAATTTCATAAGCTACCCCTTTTACGTTATATTTGTTGAAACTTCAAACGGCCGTACATTTTACCTCGCTTAACTTTTGGAGGCGATTCGTTTTTTAAACTTGCTTATTTTTTGGAGATCTACACGGCAGACTCAATCCCGAAGTCCGATTTGACTATCAAATTTTCGTTATAATTTTGCCCTATATATGGTCAAAAACCGATAAACGTAAAACTATAAGCCCTATGGCGGTGTGGGGGTTTTTTTCGCGTAGATATCAAAAAAATAAGCAGATTGAAAAAAAAATCGACTCGATCGGACGTCGGAGGCACGACTTATGTCCATTTGAAGTTCAAAATTTCACAAGCTACTCCTTTTACGTTATATTTGTTCAAACTTCAAACAGCCGTACATTTTGCCTAGCTTAACTTTTGGAGGCGATTCTTTTTTTAAACTTGCTTATTTTTTGGAGGTCTACGCGGCAGACTCAATCCCGAAGTCCGATTTGACTATCAAATTTTCATTATAATTTTGCCCTATATATGGTCAAAAACCGATAAACGTAAAACTATAAGCCCTATGGTGGTGTGGGGTGTTGTTTCGCGTATATATCGAAAAAATAAGCAGATTGAAAGAAAAAATCGACCCGATCGGACGTCGGAGGCACGACTTATGTCCGTTTGAAGTTCAAAATTTCATAAGCTACCTCTTTTACGTTATATTTGTTGAAACTTAAAACGGCCGTACATTTTGCCTCGCTTAACTTTTGGAGGCGATTCGTTTTTTAAACTTGCTTATTTTTTGGAGATCTACGCGGCAGACTCAATCCCGAAGTCCGATTTGACTATCAAATTTTCATTATAATTTTGCCCTATATATGGTCAAAAACCGATAAACGTAAAACTATAATCCCTATGGCGGTGTGGGGTTTTTTTTCGCGTAGATATCAAAAAAATAAGCAGATTGAAAAAAAAATCGACTCGATCGGACGTCGGAGGCACGACTTATGTCCATTTGAATTTAAAAATTTCACAAGCTACTCCTTTTACGTTATATTTGTTAAAACTTCAAACGGCCGTACATTTTGCCTAGCTTAACTTTTGGAGGCGATTCTTTTTTTAAACTTGCTTATTTTTTGGAGGTCTACGCGGCAGACTCAATCCCGAAGTCCGATTTACTATCAAATTTTCTTTATAATTTTGCCCTATATATAGTCAAAAATCGATAAACGTAAAACTATAAGCCCTATGGCGGTGTGGGTGTTTTTCCCGTAGATATCAAAAAAATAAGCAGATTGAAAAAACAAATCGACTCGATCGGACGTCGGAGGCACGACTTATGTCCGTTTGAAGTTCAATATTTCATAAGCTACCCCTTTTACGTTATATTTGTTGAAACTTCAAACGGCCGTACATTTTGCCTCGCTTAAGTTTTGGAGGCGATTCTTTTTTTAAACTTGCTTATTTTTTAGAGGTCTACGCGGCAGACTCAATCCCGAAGTCCGATTTGACTATCAAATTTTCGTTATAATTTTGCCCTATATATGGTCAAAAACCGATAAACGTAAAACTATAAGCCCTATGGTGGTTTGGGGTGTTTTTTCGCGTAGATATCGAAAAAATAAGCAGATTGAAAAAAAAAATTGACTCGATCGGACGTCGGAGGCACGACTTATGTCCGTTTGAAGTTCAAAATTTCACAAGCTACCCCTTTTACGTTATATTTGTTGAAACTTGAAACGGCCGTACATTTTGCCTCGCTTAAGTTTTGGAGGCGATTCTTTTTTTAAACTTGCTTATTTTTTGGAGGTCTACGCGGCAGACTCAATCCCGAAGTCCAATTTTACTATCAAATTTTCATTATAATTTTGCCCTATATATAGTCAAAAACCGATAAACGTAAAACTATAAGCCCTATGGCGGTGTGGGTGTTTTTCCCGTAGATATCAAAAAAATAAGCAGATTGAAAAAACAAATCGACTCGATTGGACGTCGGAGGCACGACTTATGTCCGTTTGAAGTTCAATATTTCATAAGCTACCCCTTTTACGTTATATTTGTTGAAACTTCAAACGGCCGTACATTTTGCCTCGCTTAAGTTTTGGAGGCGATTCTTTTTTTAAACTTGCTTATTTTTTGGAGGTCTACGCGGCAGACTCAATCCCGAAGTCCGATTTGACTATCAAATTTTCGTTATAATTTTGCCCTATATATGGTCAAAAACCGATAAACGTAAAACTACAAGCGCTATGGTGGTTAGGGGTATTTTTTCGCGTAGATATCAAAAAAATAAGCAGATTGAAAAAAAAAATTGACTCGATCGGACGTCGGAGGCACGACTTATGTCCGTTTGAAGTTCAAAATTTCACAAGCTACCCCTTTTACGTTATATTTGTTGAAACTTCAAACGGCCGTACATTTTGCCTCGCTTAAGTTTTGGAGGCGATTCTTTTTTTAAACTTGCTTATTTTTTGGAGGTCTACGCGGTAGACTCAATCCCGAAGTCCGATTTGACTATCAAAATTTCGTTATAATTTTGCCCTATATATGGTCAAAAACCGATAAACGTAAAACTATAAGCCCTATGGAGGTGTGAGGTGTTTTTTCGCGTAGATATCGAAAAAATAAGCAGATTGAAAAAAAAAATCGACTCGATCGGACGTCGGAGGCACGACTTATGTCCGTTTGAAGTTCAAAATTTCACAAACTACCCCTTTTACGTTCTATTTGTTCAAACTTCAAACGGCCGTACATTTTGCCTCGCTTTACTTTTGGAGGCAATTCTTTTTGTAAACTTGCTTATTTTTTGGAGGTCTACGCGGTAGACTCAATCCCGAAGTCCGATTTGACTATCAAATTTTCGTTATAATTTTGCCCTATATATGGTCAAAAACCGATAAACGTAAAACTATAATCCCTATGGCGGTGTGAGGTGTTTTTTCGCGTATATATCAAAAAATAAGCAGATTGAAAAAAAAGATCGACTCGATCGGATGTCGGAGGCACGACTTATGTCCGTTTGAAGTTCAAAATTTCACAAGCTAACCCTTTTACGTTCTATTTGTTGGAACTTCAAACGGCCGTACATTTTGCCTCGTTTAACTTTTGGAGGCGATTCTTTTTTTAAACTTGCTTATTTTTTGGAGATATATGCGTAAGACTCAATCCCGAAGTCCGATTTGACTATCACAATTTCGTTATAATTTTGCCCTATATATGGTCAAAAACCAATAAACGTAAAACTATAAGCCCTATGGCGGTGTGGGGTGTTTTTTCGCGTAGATATCGAAAAAATAAGCAGATTGAAAAAAAAAATCGACTCGATCGGACGTCGGAGGCACGACTTATGTCCGTTTGAAGTTCAAAATTTCAGAAGCTACCCCTTTTACGTTATATTTGTTGAAACTTCAAACGGCCGTACATTTTGCCTAGCTTAACTTTTGGAGGCGATTCTTTTTTCAAACTTGCTTATTTTTTGGAGGTCTACGCAGCAGACTCAATCCAGAAGTCCGATTTGACTATCAAATTTTTGTTATAATTTTGCCCTATATATGGTCAAAAACCGATAAACGTAAAACTATAAGTCCTATGGCAGTGTGGGGTGTTTTTTCGCGTATATATCGAAAAAATAAGCAGATTTAAAAAAAAAATCGACTCGATCGGACGTTGGAGGCACGACTTATGTCCGTTTGAAGTTCAAAATTTCACAAGCTACCCCTTTTACGTTATATTGGTTGAAACTTCAAACGGCCGTACATTTTGCTTCGCTTAACTTTTGGAGGCGATTCTTTTTTTAAACTTGCTTATTTTTTGGAGGTCTACGCGGTAGACTCAATCCCGAAGTCCGATTTGACAATCAAATTTTCGTTATAATTTTGCCCTATATATGGTCAAAAACCGATAAACGTAAAACTATAAGCCCTATGGCGGTGTGGGGTGTTTTTTCGCGTATATATCAAAAAAATAAGCTGATTGAAAAAAAATTGACTCGATCGGACGTCGGAGGCACGACTTATGTCCGATTGAAGTTCAAAATTTCACAAGCTACCCATTTTACGTTATATTTGTTTGAAACTTCAAACGGCCGTATATTTTGCCTAGCTTAACTTTTGGAGGTGATTCTTTTTTTAAACTTGCTTATTTTTTGGATATCTACACGGCAGACTCAATCCCGAAGTCCGGTTTGACTATCAAAATTTCGTTGTAATTTTGCCCTATATATGGTCAAAAACCGATAAACGTAAAACTATAAGCCCTATGGAGGTGTGAGGTGTTTTTTCGCGTAGATATCGAAAAAATAAGAAGATTGAAAAAAAAAATCGACTCGATCGGACGTCGGAGGCACGACTTATGTCCGTTTGAAGTTCAAAATTTCATAAGCTACCCCTTTTACGTTATATTTGTTGAAACTTCAAACTGCCGTACATTTTGGTTCGCTTAACTTTTGGAGGCGATTCTTTTTGTAAACTTGCTTATTTTATGGAGGTCTACGCGGTAGACTCAATCCCGAAGTCCGATTTGACTATCAAATTTTCGTTATAATTTTGCCCTATATATGGTCAAAAACCGATAAACGTAAAACTATAAGCCCCATGGTGGTGTGGGGTGTTTTTTCCCGTAGATATAAAAAAAATAAGCAGATTGAAAAAAAAAATTGACTCGATCGGACGTCGGAGGCACGACTTATGTCCGTTTGAAGTTCAAAATTTCAGAAGCTACCCCTTTTACGTTATATTTGTTCAAACTTCAAACGGCCGTACATTTTGCCTAGCTTAACTTTTGGAGGCGATTCTTTTTTTAAACTTGCTTATTTTTTGGAGATCTACGCGGCAGACTCAATCCCGAAGTCCGATTTACTATCAAATTTTCGTTATAATTTTGCCCTATATATGGTCAAAAACCGATAAACGTAAAACTATAAGTCCTATGGCGGTGTGGGGTGTTTTTTCGTGTAGATATAGAAAAAATAAGCAGATTGAAAAAAAATTGACTCGATCGGACGTCGGAGGCACGACTTATGTCCGTTTGAAGTTCAAAATTTCACAAGCTACCCCTTTTACGTTATATTTGTTGAAACTTCAAACGGCCGTATATTTTGCCTAGCTTAACTTTTGGAGGTGATTCTTTTTTTAAACTTGCTTATTTTTTGGATATCTACACGGCAGACTCAATCCCGAAGTCCGGTTTGACTATCAAAATTTCGTTGTAATTTTGCCCTATATATGGTCAAAAACCGATAAACGTAAAACTATAAGCCCTATGGAGGTGTGAGGTGTTTTTTCGCGTAGATATCGAAAAAATAAGAAGATTGAAAAAAAAAATCGACTCGATCGGACGTCGGAGGCACGACTTATGTCCGTTTGAAGTTCAAAATTTCATAAGCTACCCCTTTTACGTTATATTTGTTGAAACTTCAAACTGCCGTACATTTTGGTTCGCTTAACTTTTGGAGGCGATTCTTTTTGTAAACTTGCTTATTTTATGGAGGTCTACGCGGTAGACTCAATCCCGAAGTCCGATTTGACTATCAAATTTTCGTTATAATTTTGCCCTATATATGGTCAAAAACCGATAAACGTAAAACTATAAGCCCCATGGTGGTGTGGGGTGTTTTTTCCCGTAGATATAAAAAAAATAAGCAGATTGAAAAAAAAAATTGACTCGATCGGACGTCGGAGGCACGACTTATGTCCGTTTGAAGTTCAAAATTTCAGAAGCTACCCCTTTTACGTTATATTTGTTCAAACTTCAAACGGCCGTACATTTTGCCTAGCTTAACTTTTGGAGGCGATTCTTTTTTTAAACTTGCTTATTTTTTGGAGATCTACGCGGCAGACTCAATCCCGAAGTCCGATTTACTATCAAATTTTCGTTATAATTTTGCCCTATATATGGTCAAAAACCGATAAACGTAAAACTATAAGTCCTATGGCGGTGTGGGGTGTTTTTTCGCGTAGATATAGAAAAAATAAGCAGATTGAAAAATAAAATCGACTCGATCGGAAGTCGGAGGCACGACTTATGTTTGTTTGAAGTTCAAAATTTCACAAGCTACCCCTTTTACGTTATATTTGTTGAAACTTCAAACGGCCGTACATTTTGCCTCGCTTAACTTTTGGAGGCGATTCTTTTTTTAAACTTGCTTATTTTTTGGAGTTATACGCGGCAGACTCAATCCCGAAGTCCGATTTGACTATTAAATGTTCGTTATAATTTTGCCCTATATATGGTCAAAAACTGATAAACGTAAAACTATAAGCCCTATGGCGGTATGGGGTATTTTTTCGCGTAGATATCGGAAAAATAAAGTGATTGAAAAAAAAATTGACTCGATCGGACGTCGGAGGCACGACTTATGTCTGTTTGAAGTTCAAAATTTCACAAGCTACCCCTTTTACGTTATATTTGTTGAAACTTCAAACGGCCGTACATTTTGCCTCGCTTAACTTTTGGAGGCGATTCTTTTTTTAAACTTGCTTATTTTTTGGAGGTCTACGCGGCAGACGCAATCCCGAAGTCCAATTTGACTATCAAATTTTCGTTATAATTTTGCCCTATATATGGTCAAAAACCGATAAACGTAAAACTATAAGTCCTATGGTGGTGTAGGGTGTTTTTTCGCGTATATATAGAAAAAATAAGCAGATTGAAAAAAAAATAGACTCGATCGGACGTCGGAGGCACGACTTATGTCCGTTTGTAGTTCAAAATTTCACAAGCTACCCCTTTTACGTTATATTTGTTCAAACTTCAAACGGCCGTACATTTTGCCTAGCTTAACTTTTGGAGGCGATTCTTTTTTTAAACTTGCTTATTTTTTGGAGGTCTACGCGGCAGACGCAATCCCGAAGTCCGATTTGACTATCGAATTTTCATTATAATTTTGCCCTATATATGGTCAAAAACCGATAAACGTAAAACTATAAGCCCTATGGCGGTGTGGGGTGTTTTTCGCGTAGATATCGAAAAAATAAGCAGATTGAAAAAACAAATCGACTCGATCGGACGTCGGAGGCATGACTTATGTCCGTTTGAAGTTCAAAATTTCATAAGCTACCCCTTTTACGTTATATTTGTTGAAACTTCAAACGGCCGTACATTTTGCCTCGCTTAACTTTTGGAGGCGATTTGTTTTTAAACTTGCTTATTTTTTGGAGATCTACGCGGCAGACTCAATCCCGAAGTCCGATTTGACTATCAAATTTTCGTTATAATTTTGCCCTATATATGGTCAAAAACCGATAAACGTAAAACTATAAGCCCTATGGCGGTGTGGGGTTTTTTTTCGCGTAGATATCAAAAAAATAAGCAGATTGAAAAAAAAATTGACTCGATCGGACGTCGGAGGCACGACTTATGTCCATTTGAAGTTCAAAATTTCACAAGCTACTCCTTTTACGTTATATTTGTTCAAACTTCAAACAGCCGTACATTTTGCCTAGCTTAACTTTTGGAGGCGATTCTTTTTTTAAACTTGCTTATTTTTTGGAGGTCTACGCGGCAGACTCAATCCCGAAGTCCGATTTGACTATCAAATTTTCGTTATAATTTTGCCCTATATATGGTCAAAAACCGATAACGTAAAACTATAAGCCTATGGTGGTGTGGGGTGTTGTTTCGCGTATATATCGAAAAAATAAGCAGATTGAAAAAAAAATCGACTCGATCGGACGTCGGAGGCACGACTTATGTCCGTTTGAAGTTCAAAATTTCATAAGCTACCTCTTTTACGTTATATTTGTTGAAACTTCAAACGGCCGTACATTTTGCCTCGCTTAACTTTTGGAGGCGATTCGTTTTTTAAACTTGCTTATTTTTTGGAGATCTACGCGGCAGACTCAATCCCAAAGTCCAATTTGACTATCAAATTTTCGTTATAATTTTGCCGTATATATGGTCAAAAACCGATAAACGTAAAACTATAATCCCTATGGCGGTGTGGGGTTTTTTTTCGCGTAGATATCAAAAAAATAAGCAGATTGAAAAAAAAATCGACTCGATCGGACGTCGGAGGCACGACTTATGTCCATTTGAAGTTCAAAATTTCACAAGCTACTCCTTTTACGTTATATTTGTTCAAACTTCAAACGGCCGTACATTTTGCCTAGCTTAACTTTTGGGGGCGATTCTTTTTTTAAACTTGCTTATTTTTTGGAGGTCTACGCGGCAGACTCAATCCCGAAGTCCGATTTGACTATCAAACTTTCGTTATAATTTTGCCCTATATATGGTCAAAAACCGATAAACATAAAACTATAAGCCCTATGGTGGTGTGGGGTGTTGTTTCGCGTATATATCGAAAAAATAAGCAGATTGAAAAAAAAAATCGACTCGATCGGACGTCGGAGGCACGACTTATGTCCGTTTGAAGTTCAAAATTTCACAAGCTAACTTTTTACGTTATATTTGTTGAAACTTCAAACGACCGTACATTTTGCCTCGCTTAACTTTTGGAGGCGATTCTTTTTTTAAACTTGCTTATTTTTTGGAGGTCTACGCGGCAGACTCAATCCCGAAGTCCGATTTGACTATCAAATGTTCGTTATAATTTTGCCCTATATATGGTCAAAACCCGATAAACGTAAAACTATAAGCCATATGGCGGTTTAGGGTGTTTTTTCGCATAGATATCAAAAAAATAAGCAGATTGAAAAAAAAATCGACTCGATCGGACGTCGGAGGCACGACTTATGTCCGTTTGAAGTTCAAAATTTCACAAGCTAACCCTTTTACGTTATATTTGTTGAAACTTCAAACGGCCGTACATTTTGCCTCGCTTAACTTTTGGAGGCGATTCTTTTTTTAAACTTGCTTAATTTTTGGAGGTCTACGCGGCAGACATATCCCGAAGTCCGATTTGACTACCAAATGTTCGTTATAATTTTGCCCTATATATGGTCAAAATCGATAAACGTAAAACTATAAACCCTATGGCGGTGTGGGGTATTGTTTCGCGTATATATCGAAAAAATAAGCATATTAAAAAAAAAAATCGACTCGATCGGACGTCGGAGGCACGACTTATGTACGTTTGAAGTTCAAAATTTCAAAAGCTACCCCTTTTACGTTATATTTGTTGAAACTTCAAACGGCCGTACATTTTAGCTCGCATAACTTTTGGAGGCGATTCTTTTTTTAAACTTGCTTATTTTTTGGAGGTCTACGCGGCAGACTAAATCCCGAAGTCCGATTTGACAATCAAAATTTCATTATAATTTTGCCCTATATATGGTCAAAAACCGATAAACGTAAAACTATAAGCCCTATGGCTGTGTGAGGTGTTTTTTCGCGTATATATCAAAAAAATAAGCAGATTGAAAAAAAAAATCGACTCGATCGGACGTCGGAGGCACGACTTATGTCCGTTTGAAGTTCAAAATTTCACAAGCTACCCCTTTTACGTTCTATTTGTTGGAACTTCAAACGGCCGTACATTTTGCCTCGTTTAACTTTTGGAGGCGATTCTTTTTTTAAACTTGCTTATTTTTTGGAGATATATGCGTAAGACTCAATCCCGAAGTCCGATTTGACTATCACAATTTCGTTATAATTTTGCCCTATATATGGTCAAAAACCGATAAACGTAAAACTATAAGCCCTATGGCGGTGTGGGGTGTTTTTTCGCATAGATATCGAAAAAATAAGCAGATTGAAAAAAAAAATCGACTCGATCGGACGTCGGAGGCACGACTTATGTCCGTTTGAAGTTCACAATTTCACAAGCTACTCCTTTTACGTTATATTTGTTCAAACTTCAAACGGCCGTACATTTTGCCTAGCTTAACTTTTGGAGGCGATTATTTTATTAAACTTGCTTATTTTTTGGAGGTCTACGCGGAAGACTCAATCCTGAAGTCCGATTTGACTATCAAAATTTCGTTATAATTTTGCCCTATATATGGTCAAAAACCGATAAACGTTAAACTATAAGCCCTATGGCGGTGTGGGGTATTTTTTCGCGTAGATATCGAAGAAATAAGCAGATTGAAAATAAAAATCGACTCGATCGGACGTCGGAGGCACGACTTATGTCCGTTTGAAGTGTAAAATTTCAAAAGCTACCCCTTTTATGTTATATTTGTTCAAACTTCAAACGGCCGTACATTTTGCCTCGCTTAACTTTTGGAGGTGATTCTTTTTTTAAACTTGCTTATTTTTTGGAGATCTACGCGGCAGACTCAAGTCCGAAGTCCGATTTGACTATGAAAGTTTCGTTATAATTTTGCCCTATATATGGTCAAAAACCGATAAACGTAAAACTATAAGCCCTATGGCGGTGTGGGGTGTTTTTTCGCGTAGATATCGAAAAAATAAGCAGATTGAAAAAAAAATCGACTCGATCGGACGTCGGAGGCACGACTTACGTTATATTTGTTGAAACTTGAAACGGCCGTACATTTTGCCTCGCTTAACTTTTGGAGGCGATTCTTTTTTTAAACTTGCTTAATTTTTGGAGGTCTACGCGGCAGACATATCCCGAAGTCCGATTTGACTACCAAATGTTCGTTATAATTTTGCCCTATATATGGTCAAAATCGATAAACATAAAACTATAAACCCTATGGCGGTGTGGGGTATTGTTTCGCGTATATATCGAAAAAATAAGCATATTAAAAAAAAAATCGACTCGATCGGACGTCGGAGGCACGACTTATGTACGTTTGAAGTTCAAAATTTCAAAAGCTACCCCTTTTACGTTATATTTGTTGAAACTTCAAACGGCAGTACATTTTGGCTCGCGTAACTTTTGGAGGCGATTCTTTTATTAAACTTGCTTATTTTTTGGAGGTCTACGCGGCAGACTAAATCCCGAAGTCCGATTTGACTATCAAAATTTCATTATAATTTTGCCCTATATATGGTCAAAAACCGATAAACGTAAAACTATAAGCCCTATGGCTGTGTGGAGTGTTTTTTTGCGTAGATATCGAAAAAATAAGCAGATTGTAAAAACAAATCAACTCGATTGGACGTCGGACGCACGACTTATGTCCATTTGTAGTTCAAAATTTCACAAGCTACCCCTTTTACGTTATATTTGTTCAAACTTCAAACGGCCGTACATTTTGCCTCACTTAACTTTTGGAGGCGATTCTTTTTTTAAACTTGCTTATTTTTTGGAGATCTACGCGGCAGACTCAATCCCAAAGTCCGATTTGACTATCAAATTTTCGTTATAATTTTGCCCTATATATGGTCAAAAACCGATAAACGTAAAACTATAAGCCCTATGGCGGTGTGGGGTTTTTTTTCGCGTAGATATCAAAAAAATAAGCAGATTGAAAAAAAAATCGACTCGATCGGACGTCGGAGGCACGACTTATGTCCATTTGAAGTTCAAAATTTCACAAGCTACTCCTTTTACGTTATATTTGTTCAAACTTCAAACAGCCGTACATTTTGCCTAGCTTAACTTTTGGAGGCGATTCTTTTTTTAAACTTGCTTATTTTTTGGAGGTCTACGCGGCAGACTCAATCCCGAAGTCCGATTTGACTATCAAATGTTCGTTATAATTTTGCCCTATATATGGTCAAAAACCGATAAACGTAAAACTATAAGCCTATGGTGGTGTGGGGTGTTGTTTCGCGTATATATCGAAAAAATAAGCAGATTGAAAAAAAAAATCGACTCGATCGGACGTCGGAGGCACGACTTATGTACGTTTGAAGTTCAAAATTTCGAAAGCTACCCCTTTTACGTTATATTTGTTGAAACTTCAAACGGCCGTACATTTTGGCTCGCGTAACTTTTGGAGGCGATTCTTTTTTTAAACTTGCTTATTTTTTGGAGGTCTACGCGGCAGACTAAATCCAGAAGTCCGATTTGACTATCAAAATTTCATTATAATTTTGCCCTATATATGGTCAAAAACCGATAAACGTAAAACTATAAGCCCTATGGCTGTGTGGAGTGTTTTTTCGCGTAGATATCGAAAAAATAAGCAAATTGTAAAAACAAATCAACTCGATTGGACGTCGGACGCACGACTTATGTCCGTTTGTAGTTCAAAATTTCACAAGCTACCCCTTTTACGTTATATTTGTTCAAACTTCAAACGGCCGTACATTTTGCCTCACTTAACTTTTGGAGGCGATTCTTTTTTTAAACTTGCTTATTTTTTGGAGATCTACGCGGCAGACTCAATCCCGAAGTCCGATTTGACTATCAAATTTTCGTTATAATTTTGCCCTATATATGGTCAAAAACCGATAAACGTAAAACTATAAGCCCTATGGCGGTGTGGGGTTTTTTTTCGCGTAGATATCAAAAAAATAAGCAGATTGAAAAAAAAATCGACTCGATCGGACGTCGGAGGCACGACTTATGTCCATTTGAAGTTCAAAATTTCACAAGCTACTCCTTTTACGTTATATTTGTTCAAACTTCAAACAGCCGTACATTTTGCCTAGCTTAACTTTTGGAGGCGATTCTTTTTTTAAACTTGCTTATTTTTTGGAGGTCTACGCGGCAGACTCAATCCCGAAGTCCGATTTGACTATCAAATTTTCGTTATAATTTTGCCCTATATATGGTCAAAAACCGATAAACGTAAAACTATAAGCCCTATGGTGGTGTGGGGTGTTGTTTCGCGTATATATCGAAAAAATAAGCAGATTGAAAAAAAAAATCGACTTGATCGGACGTCGGAGGCACGACTTATGTCCGTTTGAAGTTCAAAATTTCACAAGCTACCCCTTTTACGTTATATTTGTTGAAACTTCAAACGGCCGTACATTTTGCCTCGCTTAACTTTTGGAGGCGATTCTTTTTTTAAACTTGCTTATTTTTTGGAGTTCTACTCGGAAGACTCAATCCCGAAGTCCGATTTGACTATCAAAATTTCATTATAATTTTGCCCTATATATGGTCAAAAACCGATAAACGTAAAACTATAAGCCCTATGGCTGTGTGGAGTGTTTTTTCGCGTAGATATCGAAAAAATAAGCAGATTGTAAAAACAAATCAACTCGATTGGACGTCGGACGCACGACTTATGTCCGTTTGTAGTTCAAAATTTCACAAGCTACCCCTTTTACGTTATATTTGTTCAAACTTCAAACGGCCGTACATTTTGCCTCACTTAACTTTTGGAGGCGATTCTTTTTTTAAACTTGCTTATTTTTTGGAGATCTACGCGGCAGACTCAATGCCGAAGTCCGATTTGACTATCAAATTTTCGTTATAATTTTGCCCTATATATGGTCAAAAACCGATAAACGTAAAACTATAAGCCCTATGGCGGTGTGGGGTTTTTTTTCGCGTAGATATCAAAAAATAAGCAGATTGAAAAAACAAATCGACTCGATCGGACGTCGGAGGCACGACTTATGTCCGTTTGAAGTTCAAAATTTCACAAGCTACCCCTTTTACGTTATATTTGTTCAAACTTCAAACGGCCGTACATTTTGGCTAGCTTAACTTTTGGAGGCGATTCTTTTTTTAAACTTGCTTATTTTTTGGAGGTCTACGCGGCAGACTCAATCCCGAAGTCCGATTTGACTATCAAATTTTCGTTATAATTTTGCCCTATATATGGTCAAAAACCGATAAACGTAAAACTATAAGCCTATGGTGGTGTGGGGTGTTGTTTCGCGTATATATCGAAAAAATAAGCAGATTGAAAAAAAAAATCGACTCGATCGGACGTCGGAGGCACGACTTATGTACGTTTGAAGTTCAAAATTTCAAAAGCTACCCCTTTTACGTTATATTTGTTGAAACTTCAAACGGCCGTACATTTTGGCTCGCGTAACTTTTGGAGGCGATTCTTTTTTTAAACTTGCTTATTTTTTGGAGGTCTACGCGGCAGACTAAATCCCGAAGTCCGATTTGACTATCAAAATTTCATTATAATTTTGCCCTATATATGGTCAAAAACCGATAAACGTAAAACTATAAGCCCTATGGCTGTGTGGAGTGTTTTTTCGCGTAGATATCGAAAAAATAAGCAGATTGTAAAAACAAATCTACTCGATTGGACGTCGGACGCACGACTTATGTCCGTTTGTAGTTCAAAATTTCACAAGCTACCCCTTTTACGTTATATTTGTTCAAACTTCAAACGGCCGTACATTTTGCCTCACTTAACTTTTGGAGGCGATTCTTTTTTTAAACTTGCTTATTTTTTGGAGATCTACGCGGCAGACTCAATCCCGAAGTCTGATTTGACTATCAAATTTTCGTTATAATTTTGCCCTATATATGGTCAAAAACCGATAAACGTAAAACTATAAGCCCTATGGCGGTGTGGGGTCTTTTTTCGCGTAGATATCAAAAAAATAAGCAGATTCAAAAAAAAATCGACTCGATCGGACGTCGGAGGCACGACTTATGTGCGTTTGAAGTTCAAAATTTCACAAGCTACCCCTTTTACGTTATATTTGTTCAAACTTCAAACAGCCGTACATTTTGCCTAGCTTAACTTTTGGAGGCGATTCTTTTTTTAAACTTGCTTATTTTTTGGAGGTCTACGCAGCAGACTCAATCCCGAAGTCTGATTTGACGATCAAATTTTCGTTATAATTTTGCCCTATATATGGTCAAAAACCGATAAACGTAAAACTATAAGCCTATGGTGGTGTGGGGTGTTGTTTCGCGTATCGAAAAAATAAGCAGATTGAAAAAAAAATCGATTCGATTGGACGTCGGAGGCACGACTTATGTCCGTTTGAAGTTCAAAATTTCATAAACTACCTCTTTTACGTTATATTTGTTGAAACTTCAAACGGCCGTACATTTTGCCTCGCTTAACTTTTGGAGGTGATTCGTTTTTTAAACTTGCTTATTTTTTGGAGATCTACGCGGCAGACTCAATCCCGAAGTCCGATTTGACTATCAAATTTTCGTTATAATTTTGCCCTATATATGGTCAAAAACCGATAAACGTAAAACTATAATCCCTATGGCGGTGTGGGGTTTTTTATCGCGTAGATATCAAAAAAATAAGCAGATTGAAAAAAAAATCGACTCGATCGGACGTCGGAGGCACGACTTATGTCCATTTGAAGTTCAAAATTTCACAAGCTACTCCTTTTACGTTATATTTGTTCAAACTTCAAACGGCCGTACATTTTGCCTAGCTTAACTTTTGGGGGCGATTCTTTTTTTAAACTTGCTTATTTTTTGGAGGTCTACGCGGCAGACTCAATCCCGAAGTCCGATTTGACTATCAAACTTTCGTTGTAATTTTGCCCTATATATGGTCAAAAACCGATAAACGTAAAACTATAAGCCCTATGGTGGTGTGGGGTGTTGTTTCGCGTATATATCAAAAAAATAAGCAGATTGAAAAAAAAAATCGACTCGATCGGACGTCGGAGGCACGACTTATGTCCGTTTGAAGTTCAAAATTTCACAAGCTAACTTTTTACGTTATATTTGTTGAAACTTCAAACGACCGTACATTTTGCCTTGCTTAACTTTTGGAGGCGATTCTTTTTTTAAACTTGCTTATTTTTTGGAGGTCTACGCGGCAGACTCAATCCCGAAGTCCGATTTGACTATCAAATGTTCGTTATAATTTTGCCCTATATATGGTCAAAACCCGATAAACGTAAAACTATAAGCCATATGGCGGTTTAGGGTGTTTTTTCGCATAGATATCAAAAAAATAAGCAGATTGAAAAAAAAATCGACTCGATCGGACGTCGGAGGCACGACTTATGTCCGTTTGAAGTTCAAAATTTCACAAGCTAACCCTTTTACGTTATATTTGTTCAAACTTCAAACGGCCGTACATTTTGCCTAGCTTAACTTTTGGGGGCGATTCTTTTTTTAAACTTGCTTATTTTTTGGAGGTCTACGCGGCAGACTCAATCCCGAAGTCCGATTTGACTATCAAACTTTCGTTGTAATTTTGCCCTATATATGGTCAAAAACCGATAAACGTAAAACTATAAGCCCTATGGTGGTGTGGGGTGTTGTTTCGCGTATATATCAAAAAAATAAGCAGATTGAAAAAAAAAATCGACTCGATCGGACGTCGGAGGCACGACTTATGTCCGTTTGAAGTTCAAAATTTCACAAGCTAACTTTTTACGTTATATTTGTTGAAACTTCAAACGACCGTACATTTTGCCTTGCTTAACTTTTGGAGGCGATTCTTTTTTTAAACTTGCTTATTTTTTGGAGGTCTACGCGGCAGACTCAATCCCGAAGTCCGATTTGACTATCAAATGTTCGTTATAATTTTGCCCTATATATGGTCAAAACCCGATAAACGTAAAACTATAAGCCATATGGCGGTTTAGGGTGTTTTTTCGCATAGATATCAAAAAAATAAGCAGATTGAAAAAAAAATCGACTCGATCGGACGTCGGAGGCACGACTTATGTCCGTTTGAAGTTCAAAATTTCACAAGCTAACCCTTTTACGTTATATTTGTTGAAACTTCAAACGGCCGTACATTTTGCCTCGCTTAACTTTTGGAGGCAATTCTTTTTTTAAACTTGCTTAATTTTTGGAGGTCTACGCGGCAGACATATCCCGAAGTCCGATTTGACTACCAAATGTTCGTTATAATTTTGCCCTATATATGGTCAAAATCGATAAACGTAAAACTATAAACCCTATGGCGGTGTGGGGTATTGTTTCGCGTATATATCGAAAAAATAAGCATATTAAAAAAAAAATCGACTCGATCGGACGTCGGAGGCACGACTTATGTACGTTTGAAGTTCACAATTTCACAAGCTACTCCTTTTACGTTATATTTGTTCAAACTTCAAACGGCCGTACATTTTGCCTCGCTTAACTTTTGGAGGTGATTCTTTTTTTAAACTTGCTTATTTTTTGGAGATCTACGCGGCAGACTCAAGTCCGAAGTCCGATTTGACTATGAAAGTTTCGTTATAATTTTGCCCTATATATGGTCAAACTATAAGCCCTATGGCGGTGTGGGGTGTTTTTTCGCGTAGATACCGAAAAAATAAGCAGATTGAAAAAAAAATCGACTCGATCGGACGTCGGAGGCACGACTTACGTTATATTTGTTGAAACTTGAAACGGCCGTACATTTTGCCTCGCTTAACTTTTGGAGGCGATTCTTTTTTTAAACTTGCTTATTTTTTCGAGGTCTACTTGGAAGACTCAATCCCGAAGTCCGATTTGACTATCAAAGTTTCGTTATAATTTTGCCCTATATATGGTCAAAAACCGATAAACGTAAAACTATACGGCCTATGGCGGTGTGGGGTATTTTTTTGCGTAGCTATCGAAAAAATAAGCAGATTGAAAAAAAAAAATGGACTCAATCGGACGTCGGAGGCACGACTTATGTCCGTTTGAAGTTCAAAATTTCACAAGCTACCCCTTTTACGTTATATTTGTTCAAACTTCAAACGGCCGTACATTTTGCCTCGCTTAACTTTTGGAGGCGATTCTATTTTTAAACTTGCTTATTTTTTGGAGATCTACGCGGCAGACTCAATCCCGAAGTCCAATTTGACTATCAAAGTTTTGTTATAATTTTGCCCTATATATGGTCAAAAACCGATAAACGTAAAACTATAAGCCCTAAGGCGGTGTGGGGTATTTTTTCGCGTAGATATCGAAAAAATAAGCAGATTGAAAAAAAAAATTGACTCGATCGGCCGTCGGAGGCACGACTTATGTCCGTCTGAAGTTCAAAATTTCACAAGCTACCCCTTTTACGTTATATTTGTTCAAACTTCAAACGGCCGTACATTTTTGCCTCGCTTAACATTTGGAGGCAATTCTTTTTTTAAACTTACTTTTTTTTTGGAGGTATACGCGGCAGACTCAATCCCGAAGTCCGATTTGACTATCAAATTTTCGTTATAATTTTGCCCTACATATGGTCAAAAATCGATAAACGTAAAACTATAAGCCCTATGGTGGTGTGGGGTGTTTTTTCGCGTATATATAGAAAAAATAAGCAGATTGAAAAAAAAATCGACTCGATCGGACGTCGGAGGCACGACTTATGTCCGTTTGTAGTTTAAAATTTCACAAGCTACCCCTTTTACGTTATATTTGTTGAAACTTCTAACGGCCGTACATTTTGCCTCGCTTAACTTTTGGAGGCGATTCTTTTTTTAAACTTTCTTATTTTTTGGAGATCTACGCGGCAGACTCAATTCCGAAGTCCGATTTGACTATCAAATTTTCGTTATAATTTTGCCCTATATATGGTCAAAAACCGATAAACATGAAACTATAAGCCCTATGACGGTGTGGGGTGTTTTTGCACGTAGATATCAAAAAAATAAGCAGATTGACAAAAAAAATCGACTCGATCGGACGTCGGAGGCACGACTTATATCTGTTTGAAGTTCAAAATTTCACAAGCTACCCCTTTTACGTTATATTTGTTGAAACTTCAAACGGCCGTACATTTTGCCTCGTTTAACTTTTGGAGGCGATTCTTTTTTTAAACTTGCTTATTTTTTGGAGGTCTACACGGCAGACCCAATCCCGAAGTCCGATTTGACTATCAAATTTTCGTTATAATTTTCCCTTATATATGGTCAAAAACCGATAAACGTAAAACTATAAGCCCTATGGCGGTGTGGAATGTTTTTTTCGCGTTTCGAAAAATTAAGCAGATTGAAAAAACAATCGACTCGATCGGACGTCGGAGGCACGACTTAAGTCCGTTTGTAGTTCAAAATTTCACAAGCTACCCCTTTTACGTTATATTTGTTCAAAATTCAAACGGCCGTACATTTTGCCTCGCTTAACTTTTGGAGGCGATTCTTTTTTTAAACTTGATTATTTTTTGGAGGTCTACGCGGCAGACTCAATCCCGAAGTCCGATTTGACTATCAAATTTTCGTTATAATTTTGCCCTATATATGGTCAAAAACCGATAAACATGAAACTATAAGCCCTATGACGGTGTGGGGTGTTTTTGCACGTAGATATCAAAAAAATAAGCAGATTGACAAAAAAAATCGACTCGATCGGACGTCGGAGGCACGACTTATATCTGTTTGAAGTTCAAAATTTCACAAGCTACCCCTTTTACGTTATATTTGTTGAAACTTCAAACGGCCGTACATTTTGCCTCGTTTAACTTTTGGAGGCGATTCTTTTTTTAAACTTGCTTATTTTTTGGAGGTCTACACGGCAGACCCAATCCCGAAGTCCGATTTGACTATCAAATTTTCGTTATAATTTTCCCTTATATATGGTCAAAAACCGATAAACGTAAAACTATAAGCCCTATGGCGGTGTGGAATGTTTTTTTCGCGTTTCGAAAAATTAAGCAGATTGAAAAAACAATCGACTCGATCGGACGTCGGAGGCACGACTTAAGTCCGTTTGTAGTTCAAAATTTCACAAGCTACCCCTTTTACGTTATATTTGTTCAAAATTCAAACGGCCGTACATTTTGCCTCGCTTAACTTTTGGAGGCGATTCTTTTTTTAAACTTGATTATTTTTTGGAGGTCTACGCGGCAGACTCAATCCCGAAGTCCGATTTGACTATCAAATTTTCGTTATAATTTTGCCCTATATATGGTAAAAAACCGATAAACGTAAAACTATAAGCCCTATGGCGGTGTGGGGTGTTTTTTCGCGTAGATATCGAAAAAATAAGCAGATTGAATAAAAAATCGACTCGATCGGACGTCGGAGGCACGACTTATGTCCGTTTGAAGTTCAAAATTTCACAAGCTACCCCTTTTACGTTATATTTGTTCAAACTTCAAACGGCCGTACATTTTGCCTCGCTTAACTTTTGGAGGCGATTCTTTTTTTAAACTTTCTTATTTTTTGGAGGTCTACGCGGCAGACTCAATCCCGAAGTCTGATTTGACTATCAAAATTTCATTATAATTTTGCCCTATATATGCTCAAAAACCGATAAACGTAAAACTATAAGCCCTATGGCGGTGTGGGGTGTTTTTTCGCGTAGATATTGAAAAAATAAGCTGATTGAAAAAAAATCGACTCGATCGGACGTCGGAGGCACGACTTATGTCCGTTTGAAGTTCAAAATTTCACAAGCTGCCCCTTTTACGTTATATTTGTTCAAACTTCAAACGGCCGTACATTTTTGCCTCGCTTAACTTTTGGAGGCGATTCTTTTTTTAAACTTACTTTTTTTTTGGAGGTATACGCGGCAGACTCAATCCCGAAGTCCGATTTGACTATCAAATTTTCGTTATAATTTTGCCCTATATATGGTCAAAAACCGATAAACGTAAAACTATAAGCCCTATGGCGGTGTGGGGTGTTTTTTCGCGTAGATATCGAAAAAATAAGCAGATTGAAAAAAAAATCGACTCAATCAGACGTCGGAGGCACGACTTATGTCTGTTTGAAGTTCAAAATATCACAAGCTACTCCTTTTACGTTATATTTGTTCAAACTTCAAACGGACGTACATTTTGCCTAGCTTAACTTTTGGAGGCGATTCTTTTTTTAAACTTGCTTATTTTTGGAGGTCTACGCGGAAGACTCAATCCCGAAGTCCGATTTGACTATCAAATTTTCGTTATAATTTTGCTCTATATATGGTCAAAAACCGATAAACGTAAAACTATAAACCCTATGGCGGTGTGGGGTGTTTTTTCGCGTATATATCGAAAAAATAAGCAGATTGAAAAAAAAATTGACTCGATCGGACGTCGGAGGCACGACTTATGTCTGTTTGAAGTTCAAAATTTCACAAGCTACCCCTTTTACGTTATATTTGTTGAAACTTCAAACGGCCGTACATTTTGCCTCGCTTAACTTTTGGAGGCAATTCTTTTTTTAAACTTGCTTATTTTTTAGAGATCTAAGCGGCAGACTCAATTCCGAAGTCCGATTTGACTATCAAATTTTCGTTATAATTTTGCCCTATATATGGTCAAAAACCGATAAACATGAAACTATAAGCCCTATGACGGTGTGGGGTGTTTTTGCACGTAGATATCGAAAAAATAAGCAGATTAACAAAAAAAATCGACTCGATCGGACGTCGGAGGCACGACTTATATCCGTTTGAAGTTCAAAATTTCACAAGCTACCCCTTTTACGTTATATTTGTTGAAACTTCAAACGGCCGTACATTTTGCCTCATTTAACTTTTGGAGGCGATTCTTTTTTTAAACTTTCTTATTTTTTGGAGGTCTACGCGGCAAACTCAATCCCGAAGTCTGATTTGACTATCAAAATTTCATTATAATTTTGCCCTATATATGCTCAAAAACCGATAAACGTAAAACTATAAGCCCTATGGCGGTGTGGGGTGTTTTTTCGCGTAGATATTGAAAAAATAAGCTGATTGAAAAAAAATCGACTCGATCGGACGTCGGAGGCACGACTTATGTCCGTTTGAAGTTCAAAATTTCACAAGCTGCCCCTTTTACGTTATATTTGTTCAAACTTCAAACGGCCGTACATTTTTGCCTCGCTTAACTTTTGGAGGCGATTCTTTTTTTAAACTTACTTTTTTTTTGGAGGTATACGCGGCAGACTCAATCCCGAAGTCCGATTTGACTATCAAATTTTCGTTATAATTTTGCCCTATATATGGTCAAAAACCGATAAACGTAAAACTATAAGCCCTATGGCGGTGTGGGGTGTTTTTTCGCGTAGATATCGAAAAAATAAGCAGATTGAAAAAAAAATCGACTCAATCAGACGTCGGAGGCACGACTTATGTCTGTTTGAAGTTCAAAATATCACAAGCTACTCCTTTTACGTTATATTTGTTCAAACTTCAAACGGACGTACATTTTGCCTAGCTTAACTTTTGGAGGCGATTCTTTTTTTAAACTTGCTTATTTTTGGAGGTCTACGCGGAAGACTCAATCCCGAAGTCCGATTTGACTATCAAATTTTCGTTATAATTTTGCCCTATATATGGTCAAAAACCGATAAACGTAAAACTATAAGCCCTATGGCGGTGTGGGGTGTTTTTTCGCGTATATATCAAAAAAATAAGCAGATTGAAAAAAAATTGACTCGATCGGACGTCGGAGGCACGACTTAATGTCTGGTTTGAGTTCAAAATTTCCAAGCTACCGCCTTTTAACATTTATATTTGTTTAAACTTCAAACTGCCGTACATTTTTGCCTCGCTTAACTTTTGGAGGCGATTCTTTTTTTAAACTTGCTTATTTGTTTGAGATCTACGCGTTAGACTTAATCCCGAAGTCCGATTTGACTATCAAATTTTTGTTATAATTTTGCCCTATATATGGTCAAAAACTGATAAACGTAAAACTATAAGCCATATGGCAGTGTGGGGTGTTTTTTCTCGCAGATATCGAAAAACTAAGCTGATTGAAAAAAAATCGACTCGATTGGACGTCGGAGGCACGACTTATGTCCGTTTGAAGTTCAAAATTTCACAAGCTACC
>JABWTJ010001238.1:7465-98786 GCA_016801875.1 Solanum sitiens | reverse complement strand
AAATACGTGAAGGTTATTGTGGCTAGCAAAAGGAGACTCACAGATTAAGAAACTGTAACACTTACTGATTAGTGCTGCTCCAGGATCCAAATTAGGCTACCGAAAAAGTTAAAAGATTCGGGTAGTCTTACTGTGCAGAATACAATTGGGCCAAGTGTTCATGCCTGTGGATTATGTGATTTAGGGAAAGTATAAATCTGATTCCCTTATCTTTGTATCTTAAGCTTGCGTTGGGTAGTCCAAAAAGAACCTTTGTAATTCTCCAACTCACTGATAGATCCATTTCTAGGCTTAAAGAGGTGGTTGAATATGTGTTAGTGTAACTAGGGTCTTTGATTTTTCCTCTAGATTTTGAACCTGATGCTGAAGTTCCATTCATTTTGGGACTTACCTTTCTTGGCCACGAGTAGGGCATTAATTGATGTGGCAGCTGGTTAACTAACTATGAGAGCACATGATAAGGTTGAGGTATTCGACATTTACTGCACTTTGAAATTGCCTTCGATTTATGAAGAATTGTCTGTTATTACTGTGGTTGACCAAATAGTAGAATCACAAATAGTTGTGCCTGAAAATCCCTTAGAGAGAGTGTTAATAGGTCACGAGGTATATGGAGATGCTGAGGCCCAAGAGATAGAAACATGATTGAATCTGGCACTTGTGAAGACTCTCAAGCGGAGAGTCGAGTCATTAGATCGTGAGTTAGGACCTTCGCCAAAGCCTTTAATTGAAGAAGCTCCCAAGCTGGAGTTGAAAACTTTGCCTGCTCACCTAAGGTATGTATTTTTGGGTGCTAATGAAACTTTGCAAGTTATACTTTCTGCAGAATTCTTTGAAATATAGGTTGATGCGACATTGAGGATCCTAAAGAGGAGAAAAAAGGTAATTGGATAGCAGATTTATGATATTCATGGGATTAGTCCGGCGTTTTGTATAAACATAATCTACATTGAAGAAGATCACAAACCAAGTGCACAACATCAACGTTGGCTAAATCCTTTGATGAAGGAAGTGGTAAGTAAAGAGGTAATAAAGTGGCTAGATACTGGAATTGTCTACCCCATCTATGATAGTAAGTGGGTAAGTCTGGTAAAATGTGTTTCCAAGAAGGGAGGTATGACAGTAACAAAAAGAATGAGTTGATTCCTACTAGAATAGTGACCGGGTGGAAAATTTTTATGGATTACAAAAAACTAAATGATGTTACCCGGAAAGATCAATACCCCGTCCGCTTCATTGATTAGAAGCTTTACTGACTAGCATGTCAAGATTAAGTGTTTGGGAATAGTTGATTCCTACTAGAATGAGGTGTTCATGGATGATTTCTAAGTGTTTGGGAATTCGTTTGAGGTATGTCTTTGGAATCTTGATAAAGTACTTGCTAGATGTGAGGACACTTAGTTCTAAACTAGGAAAAGTGTCATTTGTTTGTTAGAGAGGGGATAGTGTTGGGACAAAATGTGTCTAAATATGGGTTGGAGTTTGATAACGCTAAGGAAGAAGTTATTGATAAATTGCCCCTTTCCATTTCTATAAAAGGGGTGCGTAGTTTTCTTGGTCATGCAGGTATTTACCAGCTATTCATCAAGGGTTTTTCCAAGATTGCAAGACATATGTGCAGTCTTTTGGATAAGGAGATGAAATTTGACTTTGATGAGATAAGTTTGAAAGCTTTTGAGATGTTGAAGATGAACTTAATTGAGGCTCCCATCTTAATTGCTCCTGATCGGGAATTACCATTTGAACTCATGTGTGATTCCAACGACATAGCAATGAGTGTGGTGTTGGGACAAAGAAATAATAAAGTGTTCCACTCGATCTATTATGCAAGCGAGACCCTTAACTCTACACAAGCTAATTACACAACTGAGAAAGAGATATTTTCTCTAGTCTTCACCATTGATAAGTTCAAATCGTACTTGGTAAGTTCTAAAGTGATTGCTTTTACTGACCGTGCATCTATTAGGTACCTATTCAACAAAAGGATGCGAAACCAAGGCTGATTCGATGAATATTGTTTCTCCAAGAATTTAACCTTGAGATCAAAGATAGTAAAGGTACTAAAAATCAGATAGCTGATCACCTGTCTTGGTTAGAGGACTTCTCACATGTGAATAAAGGTGAGCAAGTTAGGGAAGAACTTCCCAATGAACAATTGATGAAATTAGATATCTCTCAAGTGCCATGGTATGCAGACATTGTGAATTTGATAGTGTGTGGAGAGTATCCTTTGGGTGCAACCACCCAACTAAATAAAAAGCTCAATCATGATGCTAAGTTCTATATCGGGGATGAATTTTTATTGTTCATACAAGGTGTGGACCGGGTAGTGAGAAGGTGTATTCCGGAGTATGACATTCAAAAAGTGCTCGAAAGTTGTCATGCTAGCCAATATAGAGGTCACCACTGAGGAGAGCGCACATCGCATAAGGTACATCAATCTGGCTTCTTTTGGCCCTCATTATTTAAAGATTTTATTGCTTTTGTGAAGGGTTGTGATAAATGCCAAAGGTTGGGTACTATTGCATGGAAACATGAGATGCCTCTAAGTAACATTTGTAGGTGAAATTTTTCTATGCGTGGGATATTGACTTCATGGGTCCCTTCCCACCATATAGTGGAAACCAATATATTCTGTGGCTATGGATTATGTTAGTAAATGGGTTGAGGATGTCGCTCTCCCTTCCAATGAATCAAGGGTGGTGATAAAATTCATAAAGAAGCACATCTTCACTCGCTTTGGCACCTCAAGGGCAATCATAAGTGATAGAGGTAATCATTTCATTAACCATCTTGTTAAGAACCTTATTGCTAAGTATGGTATTCGTCATAAGGTTATTACTGCTTACCATCCTCAAACGAGTGGCCAAGTGGAGGTTTCAAATAGAGAGTTGAAGAAAATTTTGCAGAAAAATAGTGAATGCGCAGCAGAAACACTGTTCTGAGAAGCTTGATGATGCGTTGTGGGCATATAGGACTTCGTATAAGACACCCATAGGTACTTCTCCCTATCACATAGTGTTCGGTAAAGCATATCATCTTCCAAAGGAACTGGACCACCAAGCTTATTGGGCGATTAAGAGGTTGAACTTGGACCCCAAGCTGGCCAATAGAAAGACAGTAGATCAATTGCATGAACTTGAGGATTTTAGGCTCCAAGCTTATGAGAATGTCAAGGTTTACAAAGAAAAGACGAAACGATGGCATAACAAGCACATAATTACTTGCACTTTCACTCCGGGAGAAAAAGTACTACTCTTTTGACTCTAGATTGTGGTTATTCCCCGGAAAACTTAAATCTAAATGGATTGGTCCTTTCCAAGTGGTAAGAATGACACAACATGGGCTTGTTGAACTTAAGGATGAGATTGGCCCTACGTTCTTGGTAAATGGGCAGAGGGTAAAACACTACTTTGCTGTAGATACGGATCGTGACCCCCACTCTCTTGAGAAAAATGATGAATGACTCAAGTTGAGTCGTGACGCGACATTAAATCAAGCGCTACATGGGAGGCAATTCATGAAAAATATGTAATAGATTTTTAGTCGTTTTGAATTTTTGATTTTTTTGATTTTGCGTATTTTAGTTTTTTAGACTATAGGATGCACTTTTTAGTATTAGTTTTATCCAGATAGGATTTGTTTTTTCTTTCATTAATTGTAACTTATATTGTAATAGTGAGTGCAAAAAAAAAAATTTAACCAGGTGCGCTGCGCTTGGCATGAAAGCTTAGAGCACTTGTTGAGGCGTGATTCTGGCGCATCGTCCCACCATCGCGCCTGGAGCCTACAGGCTGTTGTACTGGCAGGTGCACTACGCTGAGCCTAAAAGTACTGATGCCATTTTTGGGGCGCATCGCGCCCCCAACACACTATGAAATTGGGTTTCGACTTGATTTCAACCCCCCCAATGATAATACCCCCCCCCCCCTCAAATCTAAAATTAATCCCCTATTCCAACTAAACCACCGCCCAAATCCCTAAAACTCTCCATTCTTCTTCTTTCTCACGTTTTCTTATTCTAGAAATCCTCCATTAACTCCCCAACTAAGCTCTTCCTGTTCCCCAAACTAGCCTTTCCTTCTCCCACACTACACCATAAGTACACCCATTTTTCCTTTTCACTCCAAATCCACCATTCTCAAAAAAACAATTCTTCTCTTCTAACCCCTTACCCACTGCCCAACCCGACCCCCTTTTCTATTTTTTTTTCTTTCTTTTTGTTCTTTTCTTCTTCTTAGCAGGTTGTGATGGATCCTAGGGCGAAGAATGTGGCGGGTTAGAATCTTAGTAGGAAGGGTGAGGCCTCCGGGTTTGGCAATAAAGAACCAGTCTCCAAATTTGGATAGAAGGCAGTGGAACGGTATGGGTTAACTTGGTTTAACTGTCACAGGGAACCCAAATATATGGGAGATGAGTATGTCGACGAGGTAAGGTTGCAAACTCAATTTCTGGCTATTTATAGAAGTATTATGGAGATGGGCCTGAGACTTATGTTTGATCATTCGGATGATTTCAATCTATCATTAGTACGTGAGTTTAACACTAATTGGCTCACGGAAACGAAATATAAAACTTTGCCTATTAGCGACAAGGATGTGAAATTTTTGACAGAGTTCTTAATGATCTGTTAGGAACCCCTAACTGCGACACCAATGAATTTAATAGATCGAAAGAGTGGGGACGTAGTTAGGATACCGGGAGGCATTCCACCCTTCACTTTGAAAATTTTAATCTGGTTGCTAGGGTGTGGCTAAAGATAGTTTGTAGTGTGCTTCTTCCTGCGAAGTATTTGTCTGAGGTAATGAGGGATAGAGTAGTACTCGTCAATATGCTGATGAACGAAATTCCTATTAATGTTGGGGCGATCCTAAGGCCAAATATCATGAAATATAAGAACAATATGAGGTGACGGTTTTTCTATGGGGGTTTATTACCCGTTTCTTGAGGGCCCAGGGTATAGAGGAGGAGGACTGTGACTTGACCATTGCTTTTCACCCGAATATGATGGGTAAGCTAGTTGATGTGACCCAGACTAAGGCACTAGACACGTCCAATAAACCTGTCTTGTCTGCCCAAGAGAGGCAAGCCCATGATGATAGTTCCATGGCCAGAATGTTTGGGATGACGGAGTTGCAATTTCGGATAGGTGGGTGTTCAACTACAGATTCTGTGATGGAGACTATGGCAGAGCACTACCCCTTGATCGAGATTGCTGTATTCTTATGCCAGACTGACCCACGTTCTTAGAGCCTCTAGATGATGATGAGGTGATTGAGGATGATACTATGGATGAAGATGAGGATGTTGTAGTGGATGATGAGGCAAATGCCTTGATGGTGTTTGATGGTGTTGACGACGAGTCCTAAAGAACCGAGGGAGTATTCCTAACTCCATACTTTGCTTAAATTGTGCACTTTGGGCAGTGCTTATTCTTAAAGTGTGGGGTGGGGTAATATGTCTCTATTGTTTATAGTTTTTTACTGCTTTATGGAGTTTAGTGTTAGATTTTAGTTAATTTTTTTGGGTTCCTCAACATTTGTTTACAGTACTTTTATTGAGGATTTTCCCTTTGAACCGACTAGGACTAGTTTATTACTTTATTGAGTCTTAGAGTCATCATAGGAGTAACAGTTCCCAATGATGGATGGTTGAAGACCGTCTTAAGGGAAAATTAGTCATACAGAGGAGTAGGATTGAGAAACCAACCTTGGTCTTTTGAAACTATGTCCGTAAAAGTTAGCCAAACGTCATGGGTAGTCATAATGGGAAAAGTTCAAGAGAATATAACCTTGTAACAAGCATGTGTTCTTATTTTTGACTCAATATAAAATAAAAATTGGCTTAATAGTGTAGTGATACCGTAATGCAAGTTTCATGAGCATGTTAGTTGGTATATTCTTATGTGTGTCATGTTGCCATGTGTGGTGAGAGTTGATTGGTTCTTGCTTTACTTGATATCTAGAACTTGCCTTGTGTGGGTTGAATTAGTAGCATGTATGACTTAGGGAATGTGATTGAGGTGTTTTTTAAATTAACAACCAACTTTATTAATCAAAAGTAATCATTAAAAAACCAGGTAGATGCAGACCAATTACCTCTAAAATAACAAACTCTGAAATAAAAACAACCTACAAACTATCAAAAGAAATAGCCTATACATTCTAAGGAAAACAATTTAACTGAGCTAATGAATCATGCCATCCAATATTGTTCCTTCCTTGAATGTGGATGTGCATGACTATCTCCTTGCATGTTTGTGTTAAGTACACAGTTCCATTTTGAAATCTCTTGATATTCCTATCTCTCCATATGCAGTATACTACCATTGAAAAAGTACAACAGATTATCTCAGCCATACCATTTCTCTGCTTTACCTTATGTCAAATCCACTCAAATTCTTGATCCCATGAACCAATACTATGAGGCATGTGCATCCAACGGAGTAATCGATCCACATTCTTGAAATGTAGGAGAATGAGAAAAACATATGGTTGAATGACTCCTTCTCTTGTGAAAAAAAACACAGTCCATAGGGACCTGAAAGCCAAACCATTGAAGTCGTACCACAGTGGCCAGTCTCTGTTGAACTGCAAGACAAAGATCGAACCTGTGTCTTGGATGTATAAGTTGTGCAAAGTTAAGTTCTTCCAAGGAGCTCTAGGGGATGGTGTTGTAATTGGTGATAAGCTTCCTTGATCTGAAACTTTCCATGCTTTGTTAACTTACTCATCTCCTGCACAAGTGTTCCTGGGGCAGTGTTTACATGAAGTAACAATGTTCTACTGTCGATTATATTCCTTACCATCCAGGCTGCAGTCTTGGGGGTTTTCAATGTCTCTAAGTCCCTATTCTTATGTAATAATAATGTCTTCATTTGATCCATACAGATTCTTTCTTCATATATATAGCCCACAAGTGTTTGAGTATGGTTGCTTTGTTCCACTTCCCAAGAACAATTACATTAAGGCCCCAACAACGCCTGGTTGGCACAACTTCTCCCATGCTACCAGTGCTTTCCTTGACATCTTCCCTTTTCCAGTCCATAAGAAATTTTGACATACAACTTCAATCAGCTTAATTACTTTCTGTGGAAGGACAAATATCCCATTCTTCTACTCTTTCCCGAAAGTCGATGACTATTCATAGCTATTACCTTGACACCAAAGAAGATTTATACCTATATGTGCCCAAAATCTTTGCTTACCAAATAGTATAACCTTAATTAACTATAGCCTACCAGCATAGGAAAACAATCTAGCTGACCAACACCTCACCTTAGATTTTATCTTCTCCACCAATGGCATAACCTGTTGAATTGTTAATTTTTTTGTTGACAAAGGATCTCCTAGATATTTAAAAGAAATATGGCCTTAATCAAACCCAAGTTGAGTAAGTATATCAATTTTAACATCCTGTGTGTGGGAATGTATGCGTCCACAGATTTCGATGGGACCAGGTCCTCAACACAGTTACAATAATGAACAGTAAAATAAGTGCTGAAAGTAAAGATTGAACAAGCAATTTTACGTGGAAACCTTCTTGCTCAAGGGAAGAAACCACTACATGTCTCAACAGGACTTTTCGAACTGCGTTTCACTAATTTTCTCACAAGCAAAAGTAAAATTAGTTTTACACCAAGAGACTAGCCTGCTAATCTCTACGCTAAGTAATACTTCCTATCACTTACCAGAGCCAGAGCATATTTAACATTACCCACTATACTAACCCTCACCGATTAATATAGATTTTTCTAAGCGGATACCACACCGCCCACTAAACCCCCACTCTTTGGATGATTTAGATTTTGACTAAGCAACAACAGTGTTTGCCCACTAAATCACCTAACTCTAGATAACTTAGACTTCTAGAAATTGAAACAAGATCTGAATCCTTTATAGATTAGGATCAGATTCACAATATAAGCACACAAGACACAAAGCTCGAAATACAACAAAGACTCTTCTTTAATCTATCAGTTTCGTCTGTTGAGTTGAGCAATGTTCTTCCTTGAAGATGGCCTTTTGTTCAAGCTTGTGAATTTTCAGAGAAAATCCAAGTTTAATTTGTCAAGTCTTGAATTTGTGTTTGTTGGAAAGAGATAATATAAATCACCACATATTCATTGAGACAATCCTATTGGCTGAAAGCTTGCAGTTTAGAAAAGTTGTGCACCTACCGCATCAGAGGTAACAACTTTTGTGACTGCTGTCTCGTCACCTTTTTATATCGCAGTATTTCGGGGACCAGGTTCCTTGCAAACTTCTTTGTGAGTTCTTGAAAAGATTTGTTGCTCTTCCTTCTTGGGATGAATGAATTTAATATGGAGTTTGTCATGTTAAAAATATCAAACATTAAGAGTTATTATCCGTTGGACAAACACCCTCCTCCATTCTGATTGGTGTAGTACGCTGATGCTTCACCAACCTCTGACATGACAGCTTTACAGTTGTAACCCATTATGCATCTGATGGAGAGAACTCTGCCTGGGACCAGGTCCCTGTATTTGTGAGATACTAAACATACAATCTCGTCTGCTCTTCTTATTCGTGTAGGACACTACACTTTTCACCTAACACCTGACATGACAGCTTTACAGATGTACCCCATTTGTATCTGGACGAGAGCACTCTGCTAGGGACCAGATCCCCGCATTTGTGAGGATCATCAAAACACCTAGAATATAACATTTTCCCCCTTTTTGATGATAACACACAAATATACCTCACACTGAGTTTATCATTCATTTCACTGGATCTAGTTCCTTGTTAGATCTCTAAGTTTGTTAAATCATCAAAACTTAATATCAACTCAAAACTAACAATGTGTTACACCACAATGTATATGGAACTGTATGTTGTGTTGGCCTATAATCCTGATACATCTGAGAAGTTCTGAAAGGTCTTCTGTAATAATGTAATAGAGATAATATCAGCCCAGCAAAACTTTAAGAGGTCATCAGCAAAGCACATATGCAACCCCCCCCCCCCCTCCCAATCTTCCACATCTTGGATGGAAGTTGAAATCTCGGTTACTACTCAACAACTTCATCTCTCTATTAAGGTACTCGATAACTAGTACAAAGAGGCATGGGGACATGGGATCCCCTTCTCTCAGACCTATTTTTGCCTTAAAAGGTTTAACCGATCCACCATTGATTAACAATGAAAAGGAATTACTGATTGTAGTACGACATTCCATTACCTATTCTATGAACTTGTAAGAAAATCCAAGGTGGACTAGCATAGCTTTAATAAAAGGCCATTCCAGAGTATCATAAGCTTTCCTAAGATCCACCTTAAGGACATATCTAGGTGAGATCCACTTCCTAGTGTATCCTTTAAAGAGCTCATGACTCAGAAGGATATTGAGGCATTTCGTTTGAATACTCAATTCTTGACTCTACTTGTATGCCCACCATTGCAATTATCCCTAGTGAATCCTCATTGAGCATTTAACCTTGTTTATTGATAAGACACGTGAAAAGCTGGAACCCGTTTGTTTGATACCAAGTTCCCTTGATCCTAATATGAGCCTTGATACCAAGTTCTCTTGATCGTAATATGAGCCTTAATACACTATGTTGAGAAGAAGGGTTGAAAATTGTTAGTTGATATAATATTAGGGTGAAATGCTACATTATGTGGAAAAAAGGATTAGTAAAAATTTTGTTTTGGCCCTGGTCCTTAGTGACAATGTGCATCTCAACTAAAATTGAGGGTGGCTAGTTCAAAACTATGCTCAAAACATTGGCCCTGATCCTATCAAGGATAATGTGTACCTTACTCAGACTTTAAAATCTAGAGTAGGGGTGGCTAGTGCAAAGGCATGAAATAAAGGCAAATGATGAAGCAACAAAAAGGGGTTAATATTCATGAAGTGTTTACTAGGAGGAAAGAAAAGCTATGAATGAGATTGTTGGCAAAATAATAAGATGTGCATTAGGGAGGCGTAGTGACCTCTTGAGAGAACCATGAGCTCTAGATTGAGGGACTTTCTGAGGATGAATCCTCCTATCTTCTTTGGTTCTAAGGTGGGAGAAGATCCCCAAGATTTTCTAGATGGTGTGTACAAGGTTTTGAGTGTCATGGGGGTGACTTCTAGGGAGAAAGCGGAGTTGGCTTCATACCAATTGAGGAAAGTTGCTCAAGTGTGGTGCACTCAATAGAAAGACAATAGGCTGGTTGAATCGGGTCCTATAGAGTGGAAGAGTTTAAGGAAGCTTTCTTAGGAAAATATTTTCCCAGTGAGGGGAGGAATGTGAAGGTTGAGGAGTTTATAAACCTTAGACAAGGTAATATGAGTGTTGAAGCGTATTCTTTGAAGTTTACTTTATTTTATAAGTATGTTCCATCCTTGGTGTCTAACCCTACGGATGAGATGAGTAGGTTTGTGATCGGTGTTGTCGACCTTGTGAATGAAAAGTGTCGTACGGCCATGCTCCATAATGACATGAACTTGTCTAGGCTTATGGTGTATGTACAATCCATTGATGAGTCCAAACTTAGTAGGATCTCAAAGAAATTTGAAGAGGGGTAGATCCGATGAGCAAAACCAACCTAGGTTCAAGAAGAGGGCTCCAAATCAAGAAGGGTCTAGTGCTTCTAAGGTCAAGCATGAGGGTGGTAGTAGTTCCCAAGTGGTTAAGCCTACTTGTTCTACTTGTGGGAAGAAGCACTTTGGAAAATGTCTTGCCGGTACCACTGGTTGCTTTGGTTGTGGTAAGGATGGTCATAAGGTAAGAGATTGTCCTACTATTGCGACTAGAGGAAGAGAGGCTAAGAAAGTTCCTCCTAATGCTCCGGATGTTGGTGCACCAAAGAGGAATCGCTTTTATTGCCTTCAAGCTAAAGCAAATTCAGATGAGGACACCGGTAAGTTATAGTTTTATCTCTTAAGTTGTGATGGGTTCCTTCAAAGTGGAGGGTATGGTGAATAGTTGGGTTGTGAATTGTTGTCTCTTCTCTTCTATTCTATTAAAGCTTGAAAGTTAGAATGTTATAGTAGCATGTTGCATGTTGTTTAGGAACTAAGTGAAAATGAATTTCATTAATCTCCTTGCATTGTGCATTTCATGAGGCTATGTGTAGGTGGTTAAATGAGTTAATATGATTTTTTCTATTATATTTTCATGCTATTATAATAAATTGCTTTAAAATGTTGCATTAGTGATTTAGTAAGCATACTTCACTGTAAGAAAATTGAAAATTTTGCTAAATTATGCTTTCATGAGAAATGATCGTAAGGAGCATAGAAATGATGTATATGAGCATGGTAATATGTGGAGAAGGAAGTTCCTCTTATGTGATATGAAAAGGTAGAGTCTTATTGCATGATAAGTTGTAGATGTTGTGCCTACTTTGTTATTGTGTTTTGAGTCTCTTGTTATATGGAGTTGATGTTCCTCCTATCTATGTGTATTGTATATGGTGTGGTATGGTTATGATATGCTAGTCTTGAGTCTTTATCTCTTAAAAGTGTTTTAAGTGTAGAAAGTGTCATTCGAGGGCGAATGTTGTCCAAGTGGGGGAGAATGTAACGACCCTAAAATGAACTAGGTTAAACTAGAGCCTAACATGTGTATCATGAGTTTATAAGGTCTTAAAATGATGAAGTATAGTGTTAGAAGTCAGTGTTTTGAGTTTGGAAGCGAAACATCCAAGATGTTCGAAAGTTATCGTTAGACGTGCTTGTGCGTTCTAGTGTGTCTTTGCATGTTTTATGTGTTGTTTGGAGTCTAAAATCAGTGGGTATGACCCTATCATCTAAATGAACCTATTTAGGGTCAAAACGTCCGGGTACGACTTCCCAAGGACCACCCTAGGGGTCCTTCAGGAGGACCCAACCTTGGGCTAGCAAGCTGCCCAAGGCAGCAGCCAAGTGTGCATTGGTGGAACCAGCCCGCGTCGCGGACTTGGTTTAGTAAGTGATGTACCGTGGCCATACTGTACTTTCAAAGTTTTTTCCTTAATTTTAGTGTGTGTCTAAGGCCTTTTTGTATTGGTTTTAATGTAATTTTTTCTTTGTTTCAGGAAATCTGTCCAGAAGGAAAATGTGAGAGTTTTATGCTGAAAGTTGCAGAGTTGGCAACCTACGGAACCATCGATGGTCCGTAGGTGGCCATCGTCGTAAGAAGAAGAAGGCTAAGAAAAGAAATTGGGGAATTCTGACCAAGTGTGGGGCTACGGAGGCTCTCGACGGTCCGTCATAGCCACGACGGACCGTCCTGCACATCCGTCAACGTCAATAGAAAGTAGCCCCAGTACCGATCTTCAGAAGATTCTAAGTGTGGAACAACGGAGGGCCTCGACGGTCCGTCGTGCCCTCGACGGTCCGTCGTTCCAATCGTCGACTCAGACGCGTTTTTTGGACAGATTTTCCTTAAATAGATTTCCCTCTTTTGTTAGGTTTCTAGTATTATAAATACTTGAAAACACCTCATTTTTTGGGTTAGACTTTTGGATATATTTTAGTTTTATTGTTGTAAGTATTGAATTTTGGGATTTTGGAAATTACTCTATTTTCCGGAATCGTTTGTTGCAAGTTTTTGATTAATTCAAGTAATTTTCTGGATTAGCTTCAATCTCATCAAAGTAAGTGCATGAATTCTTATCTAATTAATATGAATTGTGTGATTATTAACATGGGTAACTAAACTCCATAACTAGGGTTGTAGGAACCATGGGTAAATAACAAGGTAAAACCTAGCTAAATAACAATTCTCAAATAATGTCTTGCATGTATTGATAATTCTTTCGTTTAGAAGTCTTTTTAACGGTGGCCAATGTTAGAACTCGCCTTATTGCTACTTGCCGGACCAAGGAGGTAGATAATAAGAAAAGAATTATCAACGTAGATTTAGTATATAATATCTAATAAGCTAGTGTTGGTTGGTGCGAAGTAACAACTAAGCCAAATATCGATTATCATGCTTAATATGAGGTAAAGGTAAGGTTTAGTAAAGCATACACACGTAGCTGGACCAAGGTGCGGAGTAAAATTTCCTAGTTGCCGGACCAAGGAATTAGGGATACATAAATTACCACTTTGCATGCAAGATATTAGGAAAGGATTGTTATAGCTAGAATTACTGAGTTATAAACCTATGGGGAACACTTAAGCCCTAGTTACTTTCATTACTTGATAAAAATCAAATCTTTGAACGTGTCACTTGTTTACGTAGAATTAGCTAATTACATTTGTTATTCAAAAACCCCTTTTTGTTATTTGTTTTTGGAAAGGACTTGACTAAATAAAAGTAATAGTAGGTTAAAGTTAATACTAAATCATTTTCCTCGTGGGATCGACCTCAACCTCATAGTTGGGTTCTTTACTTGATACGATCGCTTATACTTCTTTTGAGAAGTAAATTTGAGCGTATCAAATTTTGGCGCCGCTGCCAGGGAAAGTGGCTTTTAGATTAACTTTAAGCTTATTACCGTAGTTTAGTCAACATTTTCCTAATTTTACTTTTTCTTGTTGTTTTTGTATCTTGCATATCTAACTTTCGTGTATGCCAAGTACGCGGAGTCGAGGAGAACCCATACTTCCACCCGACCTCGAACTGGAGCGTACACTACGCAGGATGAATCGAAATTGGGTATTCGCGATGATGATCACAACCTGGACATTCTACCTCCGGTTGATGCTCATGGTTAGTTATTACCTGAAAATCCTGGGGAAGATGAAATACGGAGGCAACCTCCCGCTCCACGCCCTGAAGAGTATTATAGGGGATATGATAACATTACCGACTCTGATGGGCCACTTGTATTACCTCCCCTACCACATGGCCATACTTTCGTGGTAACTAGTAGTCTGATGCAAATGCTCACCGCTAGAGGTTTATTTTCGGGGCTACCTTCTAAGGATCCACATACTCACATCGCCAAAGTGAGGTCAATGTGTAAAAGTTATGTAGGGAGGCCTGATTTGAATATGGACGTAATTGGGTTGAGAGTGTTTCCTCTCTCACTGACGGGAGAGGCTGCAATATGGTTTACAGAACTCCCCTATAACTCAATCTACACTTGGAATCAACTGAGGGATGTGTTCTTAGAATGTTACTACCCGGTGTCTAAGAAGCTAAACCACAAAGATAGGGTGAACAACTTTGTGGCACTACCGGGAGAATCAGTCAGTAGTTCTTGGGACAGATTTACTTCGTTCTTGAGAAGTGTTCCCAATCACCGCATCGATGATGAGTCACTGAAAGAGTACTTCTATCGGGGACAAGATGATGATAATAAAGCAGTATTGGATACGACGGGTGGTTCTTATGGGAGTGTCCTTATGCTGAGATTGCTGAGAAGTTGGAGAAAATCTCCCGAAATAATAAAGCATGGAGTACTAGGAAGTCATATACTTGGAGAAACACTTTTGCAGTGCAATCCGCACACAACCCAGCCGCAGATGAGATTCGTGAGGAAATGGCTCAAATGAGAACTGATCTTGGGTTGGTGTTGAAACATGTCACTGGGGTGCAGAAAAGGTAAATGCGGTGAACTACTTGTCCAAACCACCGCCGCCGACTGATGAGTATTACTATGAAGAGGACTCTTATGCGGTAAATGAGCAGACGGGGGGTTTCCGACCAAACGCCCAAGGCTCCAATCAGGAGAATTGGCGCCAAGGTCAAGGAAACCAAGGTCGGAACTATGGTAATTACAACCGAGAGGGTCATTATGTCCAAGATGGGAATTACAACTGCGACAACAACTTCAACCGGGGTAACTATAGTTACAGAAATGATAAGAGTGGGCCCTATGTTCCACCTCAAAATCGTGAAGTTACTCCTAGGAATGGTGGAGGTAGTATGGCGCGAGTTGAGGATATGTTGCAGAAAATGATGAGGAGGTTCTATGCTAGTGATGAGCACACTAAAGAGTTGACGAGTGACTTAGCGAGTATTGGGCAGAAAGTTGATACACATGCAATCTCGATCAAGCATCTTGAGTTGCAACTGCCCAATTGTCTTCGACTGTGAACCCACGCCAACCGGGCACTCTTCCTAGCAACACTATCCAAAATCCGAAAAATGATGGACATTGTATGGCAGTCACAACTTGAGGTGGTAAGCAAACCATTGACCCACCAATGCCGTCTGGTGTAGAAAAAGTGATAAGAGGTGATGATGAGATAGTGGAGGTTAGTGGTGAGTTAGGAGATAAAATGGAGAAAGAAGCTGAGGTACCCTAGAAGGTGACCCCCATGCCTAGACCACCACCTCCATTCCCACAAAAGTTAGTGAAAAAGACCGAGGATGGAACATACCGGCGTTTTATCAATATGCTGAAACAACTTTCCATCAATGTCCCTTTGATAGAAGTTCTTGAATAAATGCCCGGTTATGCCAAGTTCATGAAAGATATGGTTACCAAGAAAAGATTGGTCAGTTTCGAGGATGATGATAGAATGCAGCATTGTAGTGCTATTGCTACAAGGTCTCTAGTGCAAAAGAAAGAAGATCCGGGTGCCTTCACTATTCTATGTACAATCGGGTTATTACACTTTGCGAAAGCATTATGTGATCTTAGGACTAGTATAAATCTCATGCCTCTCTATGTTTACAAGAAGTTGGGTTTGGGTGACCCAAAGCCCACTGCGATGCGCCTACTGATGTCTGATCGAACGATGAAGAGGCCTATTGGGATACTCCACGATGTGTTAGTAAAGGTGGATTCATTCATATTTCCGGTCGATTTTGTGATTCTTGATTGTGAGGTCGATTTTGAGGTGCCTATTATCCTTGGGAGGCCATTCCTTGCTACGGGTAGAGCCTTGGTTGATATGGAAAAAGGGCAAATGAAATTTCGGTTGAACAATGAAGAAGTGACTTTCAACATTTGTAGGTCCATGAGGCAGAGTGGTGAACTCCAATCAGTATCTGCCATATCTTACAGAGTTGAAAAGTCCTCTGAGGTACAAATAGAAAAACGTCTTGTTGTAGAAGCACTAGCGGCAGTGATCATGAATTTTGATAGTGATTGCATTGAATATTATGGGTCATGGGTCGCGGCACTTGATCAAGGTGATGTTCGATTTAAACCAAAGAAATTTGAATTAGATATGAAGCATCGCGAATCTCCACCCGCGAAACTATCTATAAAGGAGGCTCAGAAATTAGAGCTTAAGGCTCTACCACCTCATCTCAGGTATGTATTCTTGGGAGAAGGTGACACTTTGCCGGTAATTATTGCATCAGATCTTAATGTGCATCAAGTTGAGAGTTTGGTGACATTGTTAAAAAGGTTCAAAAGAGCTATTGGGTGGACTATTGCGGATATTATTGGGATCCATTCCGGTATTTGTTTGCATAAAATCCAACTCATGCCCAATTATAAACCAATTATTGAGCACCAGAGACGTTTAAATCCACCTATGCAAGAGCTGGTGAAGAAAGAAATCATTAAGTGGTTGGATGCTGGAGTGATATATCCAATCGCCGATAGTAGTTGGGTATGCCATGTTCAGTGTGTACCTAAGAAAGGGGGAATGACTGTGGTTCCCAATGAGAAAAATAAGTTTGTTCCGATGAAATCGGTGACTGGATGGAGGGTATGTATGGATTACCGAAAATTAAATGCATGGACCGAGAAAGACCATTTTTCTATGCCCTTCATGAATCAGATGTTGGACAGACTTGCAGGAAAGGGGTGGTACTATTTTCTTGATGGTTATTCGGGTTATAATCAGATTTCTATTGCACCAGAGGATCAAGAGAAAACCACCTTTACTTGTCCATATGGTACCTTCGCGTTCAAGAGAATACCGTTTGGGTTATGTAATGCACCGGCAATATTTCAGAGATGTATGATGTCAATATTCTCCGATATGGTGGAGGACACTATTGAGGTGTTTATGGATGATTTTTCTGTGGTTGGTGACTCCTTTGAGCGGTGTTTGAGTAATTTGTCTGAGGTTCTTAAAAGGTGTGAAGACTGCAACCTTGTGCTTAATTGGGAAAAATGTCACTTCATGGTGAAAGAAGGTATTGTATTGGGCCATCGTATTTCAGAGAAGGGTATAGAGGTTGATCGAGCTAAAGTTGAGGTGATAGAGAGACTTCCTCCACCCAACTCTGTAAAAGGTGTGAGAAGCTTTCTAGGGCACGCGGGCTTTTATCGGAGGTTTATCAAGGATTTTTCAAAGATTGCACATCCCTTGTGCAAGTTGCTTGAGAAAGAGTGTAAGTTTTATTTTGATGAATCTTGTCTTAAGGCATTTGGTGAGCTAAAAGAAAAGTTGGTGTATGCACCTATCATCATTTCGCCGGATTGGAGCAAACCATTTGAGGTGATGTGTGATGCGAGCGGAGTTGCTCTTGGTGTGGTTTTGGGTCAACGAAGGGATAAAATCCTTCACCCCATTTACTATGCTAGTAAAGCCCTCAATGAAGCCCAAAAGAACTACACCGTGACTGAGCAAGAGCTCCTTGCAGTAGTCTTTGCTTTCGAGAAATTTCGCTCCTATTTGCTTGGCACTAGAGTTATAGTGCATACTGATCATTCTGCTTTGAGATATTTGATAGCAAAGAAGGATGCAAAACCGAGGTTGATTCGTTGGTTATTACTATTGCAAGAATTTGAATTTGAGGTGAAAGATAGAAAAGGGACCGAAAATCAAGTTGCTGATCACTTGTCCCGATTAGAAGATGAAGCAATGAGGGATTTGGGTGAAAAGGCTGAAATTGATGATACTTTCCCTGATGAGCATGTATTGTCCGCCTCCCAAGACTTGATCCCATGGTTCGCAGACTTTGCGAATTATCTGGCTAGTGATATCGTCCCATCGGACTTGTACTTTCATCAAAGGAAAAAGTTCATGCATGATGTAAAAAATTTCTTTTGGGATGAACCATACTTATATAGGAGTTGTGCCGATGGGCTTATTTGGCGTTGTGTGCCGGAAGTTGAGATGTTGAGTGTTTTGGAGGCGTGCCATTCTTCGCCTGTAGGTGGGCATCATAGTGGTATCCGGACAGCCCACAAAATCTTGCAATGTGGCTACTATTGGCCAACTATCCACCAAGATGCTCATGAGTTCGCCAAGGCATGTGATAGATGCCAAAGAGATGGTGGCATTTCAAGGAAGCAAGAGATCCCTTTAAATCCCATCCTTGTGATTGAATTGTTTGATGTGTGGGGCATTGACTTTATGGTCCCTTTTGTGAGTTCTCATGGGATGAAGTACATTCTTGTGGCAGTCGACTATATGTCTAAATGGGTGGAGGCTATCGCACTTGCAAATAATGAAGGGAAGAGTGTCACCGCGTTCTTGAAAAAGAACATATTTTCCAGATTTGGCACCCCAAGGGCTATTATTAGTGATGGGGGATCCCACTTTTGCAACAAGCTATTTAAGGGATTACTGGAAAAGTATGGGGTTCGCCATAATGTGGCCACTCCGTACCATCCTCAAACTAGTGGGCAAGTTGAGGTGTCAAACAGGGAGATTAAACAGATTCTGTCGAAAATGGTGAATGCTAGTAGAACGGATTGGTCAAGGAGGCTTGATGATGCTCTTTGGGCCTACCGGACAGCATATAACACTCCCATTGGTATGTCCCCATACCAACTTGTATATGGGAAGGCTTGTCACTTACCGGTTGAATTAGAACATAAAGCCATGTGGGCAATGAAGAAGTTGAAAATGGATTGGAATGAGGCTGCAGAACAGAGGTTAAACGGGTTGAATGAGCTTGATGAATTTCTCTTGAAGGCATATGAAAGTTCATCCCTCTACAAAGAAAAAATGAAGAAGTACCATGACCAAAAGATTGAGAAGCGCGATTTTTTGGTTGGGGATTTGGTGCTTTTATTCAATTCTAGGTTGCGCTTGTTTCCGGGTAAACTCAAGTCCAAATGGACTGGTACCTACTTGATCACCCAACTATTCCCTCATGGTGCGGTTGAGTTGGAGAACAAGGAAGGTGTGCGGTTATAGGTGAACGGACAGCAAATCAAAATCTATCTGGGGCATGCTGAATCGGCAAATGAAGTGATCGAGGCATACCATCTTGATAAAGTCTGAGTAATCAAGAGTCTTCCGTCGTGCCGCGACGTTAAATCAAGCGCTGATTGGGAGGCAACCCAATATGTATCCTCTAGCCAACTATAGGTCTTTCATTACTTTCTAGAAATAATTGCATTATCCTTGCGTTTATTTATGTAACGTTCGTCTGACTGCTCTTTTCTTTTTCGTTAGTAGTGTTGGCTAGAAAATAGATTAGGGTCCGTGTCGAAAAGTGTCCTAAAAATCAAAAAAAAAGTAGCTTAATGGGTGTTAAATGTGCAGGTATCAAATCACTAGAAATCTGCAGAAAAATGGTCTGTTGCACCCATCGACGGACCGTCGTGCCTTTGACGGACCGTCGTTGGGATCCGTCATGCCCAGCTATGTCTTTCAAATTTTTCCAAGTTAGGGCACCCTCGACAGACACCTATGATGGACCGTCGCACCTGTTACGGTCCGTCGACGGGGAATCGTCGCGTCTTTCACCCACAACCCGACCTGACCCGTCCGGCTGAATATTAAAAGTTTTAAACTTTTAAACTTCCCACCTCTTCATTTAACCCTCATAAACCGTTTCTTTCCCCATTTCCCACCATTTCCTCCCACTTCTTCAACATTCACTCCTATTCCCTCTCCTATCTTCTGATTACCATCACTTCCCCCATATTCCCACAATCCCTTTCTCTTCCAAATTCTCCAAGTTTCTTAAGTCTATTGGCGGTCGGTGTTCGTGGTTTTTGAGTTGCTGATCAACTACGTGTGCCATACTTCTTTCTCCTCTACTACATTTATCAGGTATGTTTCTTGGATCTGTCAATTAACTATCGTAAATTATTGTTTGCTTTCTGATTAAACTTGCCATCTTACTGTATGGGTCTCAAATTTTGGGCCCTCATTGCATGCTAGAACTCTCCCCCATAGTGCTACGTTCCCATAGATAACGGTTATTGTAATGGAATGGGGTTATTTTGTTCGAAATAGCGTATGTTTCCTGATTCTGTTTCTGACCTAGGGTTGCTAAACTATAGAAAATTGAATGCTAAAACTCGATGAAATTCTTGCCCTAGGGATGATGGGATGTTGGGTATATGTTTAGTACACTTAGGCTTCCAAAAAAATAGTACATAGGGAACCAATGTGGCTACAAAACCAGGTCCCTGAAGGCCAGTACGATATCCCATCAACGGACCATCGACCACGAGACGGACCGTCGTTGGGGTCCGTAAAGCCCAACCCCCTTGGTTTCCCCAAGTGTCCCTCGATGGACACTTATGACGGACCGTCGTCCCTTTGACGGTCCGTCCTGCACAACCGTCGACGGTGTTAGAGCCTTGGTTTCTGACTTGTTATAAAAATAATCTAAGTGTCCCTCGACGGACACTTATGATGGACCGTCGTCCCTTCGACGGTCCGTCCTGCACAACCGTCGACACGGTCAGAAACTTGGTTTTTAACGATCTTACAATTTATTCTAAGTGTCCCTCGACGGACACTCATGACGGACCATCGTGCCTTCGACGGTCCGTCCTGCATGTCCGTCGTCTATGTCATAACCTTGGTTTCTGATGGTTTATAAAAATAATCTAAGTGTCCATCGACGGACCTTTACGACGGACCATCGTCTCTTTGACGGTCCGTCCTGCATGTCCGTCGTCTCTGTCAGAACCTATTGTTATTGATGTTTTGAAAAAAAAATCTCCAAGTATCCCTCGACGGACCCCCATGACGGACCGTCATGTCTTCGATGGACCGTCGATGGGTCCATCCTGCACTATATACTTCTGCACTGCCATTTTCTTTTCTACGTTTTGCTGCTTCCACTGGTACTAACTACTTCTCTTTGCAGGTACTCATGGCTCCTAAACAAGACCGCGTCTACTCACGAGGGCGATCCAAGTCCGTCGCCCCGTCCAATCGACTGGTCATCGGCTCAGACGATGAGCATGACCCAGAGTACGTGTCACCTGGCACCCGCACTGCTACACCTGCCGCCCTCCCCACCAGAGCCACTCCCACAAGGGTGGCGGCGTAGTCACTGCCTCACAGTCTGACGAGGAGCGCATACTGACTGGCACACCTTCTGGGTCGGCTGCACAGTCAAAGGGAGCATCTGTCTCCGTGGAGGCATCCAGTTCGGAGGAAGCTTCTGGTTCTGAGGAGGTCTCCGGATCTGTGGAGGCCTCTGCTTCTGCCTCGGCTGATAGTACTGACTCTACTCCAGCACCCCAGACTGGCGTCCCCGCTCCTGTTGCTGATCAGCCCAATCGGTGGTGTGTTGAGGGGCAGTATCAGGTATACACAGACCCCAAGATGCCGAATGACAAGGGGGTCATGACCCGGACACTGACACTTGAGCGGCGGGTTCTCACGGGTAGCCTTTCGACCATGTTAGCCATACATGAGTTGTTCACCAGACATCAACTGGAGTGGACGGCTCGGGATGTAGGCCATTACAGTGAGGAGATGGTCCGAGAGTTCTACGCCTCCTATGTGGCGACTCTCCGATCTCAGCTAGACAGGAGGGCAGCCCCCGCCAAACATGCTCCTTTGGATTACGTCCGAGTCCGTGGCAAGCGGGTTGACATTTCCTTGCCGGCCATCCGCAGGTTTCTCTATGGTGCGGATGTTGATGCCACCCGGACACCTCTCACCGCCGAGTTCGACTATCAGTGGCAGTTGATTAAAGATGGCGGATTCCAGCGTGAGCCAGCATTGAGAGAGACCACCAAGCGGTGGATTGCACAGTACCTTTCTGTTGATGGTGAGGCTGCCGATTGGGTGCTGGAGCCCAAGGGAAGTATGAAGAAGGCTAACCTCACCTTCCCAGCCAAGTTTTTGTGGTTACTAGTCCGACACTGCCTTTCCCCTACTGCAGCTGACAATATTGTCACTTGGGATCGTGCGGTACTGATGGCGGCGATGATTGCTGGGTTCGAGATGTATTTTGCATGGCTCCTACAGGCGGTGATGCACGAGAGGGCCTTTAAGGCCACTACTACTTACCCCTTCCCGTGCATGGTTTCTGCTTTGTGCAGGTTAGCAGGAGTGCCCGTGTGGCACATTGATGTGCTCAAGACCCCGCCGGGCACAGTAGATATCGGCCTCATTCGGGATGAGGCCAATGAGTTGGCTCCCCACAGAGGGCCCCGTCCGGAGGTGCAGCCGCTTGGTGAGACCCTATCGGCAACAGTTGAGCAAGCCCAAGCGGCTAACCCGGCTACTTCTGAGCCCACCGACACCACTCTGGTTGAGTCTTTCCCGGGTGGTAGCACTGCTCCTAGCTCCTCCCGATCGACTCCACAGGCTACTATGGTCCCACTTGCTAGGGTACAGAAACTTGAGGCCCAAATGGCCACTCTTCTACACCACATCCAGCCTTGGATGCAGAAGTCTATTGCAGAGGCAGAGGAGCGTTTAGAGAGGAAGATGGCCCAGCACACTGAGCGGAAGGTTATGGAGGTCCACTAGCGTTTGGACGCTTTTGAGCTGCGGGTTCTTGCCCGACCAGCCCCTACTGTGGATGTGACGTCCCTCCAGGCTGCTGTGGCGAGTCTGCGAGCCAACTTGGATAGATACTAGAGGCTCGGGTGCTGGAGTCTGAGGCCCTTTCTGCAGAGCCTGCTGAGGAGACAGTGATGGCTGCCTAGTTCACCACTTTTGATGTACCACCACCTCCACCACGAGAGCGTGCCAAGAGGCACCGGACTAGATATGAGGATGAGTCCTAGGCTCGGAAGAAGGAGCGCCATGAGTTGGAGGAAGCGAAGAGAGCCTCGCTTATTGATGAGGAGGCTCGCCAGATGAGGGTTCTGGAGGTGGCTGCTGGAACGTCTAGTTCCAGAGTTGCAGAGGTTGCGAGAAGCACTACTGATGGTGTTGTTATTGCTGAGGACACTACTGATGGTGTCCCTTTTTCAGGGGGAGCGGGTTCTGGGAAACCGAACCCGCCAGCTTGTTGATCACCGGCGCTTTGCGCCTCAGGTTTGCTTTACCTACCCCTCTATTTCATATATTTTTATGCATTGGGGACAATTGCATTTTTTTGGTTGGGGGTGGGGTAAATGGAAAGTGAGTGCTGGGGTGAAGTCTGAGTAACCCAACTCACGATCCTCTCTTGTGATTTTCTTGCCTGTGTTCTTTTCCCCCAAGAGACTGATTACTTTATTGTTGAACCGGCATGTTGGTATCTTTTGTACATAGTATAGAAATGGACTCTGAAGCATGATGGCTAAGCAAAAATGATATCCCGATTTTAACAAACATGATGCATGACTAGGCATTGTAACTGATAAATGTGTGGCTCTAAGTATGACACAGAGATACACTACTGCATGACCTTAAATCTAAGACTCGAACTAGGTGTCTAATAATTTGGTAGAGTAATGAGATATCAAGAGAGTGTGAGGAAAATTTGAATAGTCCACTATTTGTACTGAGCTAGAACTTGCCTGGTTAGTCCTGCTAAAAAGTAAGGCGTGATAGACAATTAGGAATGGATCATAGGCCCTTGTTCAATGCAGTAAATCTTTAGCCTAAATAACAGAAAACCGAATGAAATTAATCTCTTCTTGATCCAAATGAATTGAGCCTAAAATAGACCTTTCTTTTTCACCCCAACTGATTCCTTTTTGGGAACAATGTGTTGGCCCTGGTCCCTCCTTGGACATGTGCACCTCAGCTTATGCCAAAAGCATAAGTTGAGGGTGGCTAATGCAGTAAACAACCTTGTCGTGGCCCTGACCCAACTTTGGGTATTGTGTACCTCGACTCGTGGCAAAGCCGTGAGTTGAGGGTGGCTATTATGAGGAATGCCCCGGAAAGTGAGGTTGAAAGAATAAAGAGAGAGAAAGAGCAAAAGAAAAGTGACTCAAGAAAAGTTGAAAGAAAAGTGATAAATTAAAAAAAAAATACAAGTAGAAAGAGTCACTTACACAAAAAGGAGAAAGAAGGGAGAATAGCAAGGTGAAAGAATGCAAGAAAATTAAGAAATAGGGCGGAATAAAATGATGAAAAGGTAGGACGCTTAGTCGTTATGTCAAGGAGGGCAATAAGTCACTAAACATACATCTAAATGTATCCAACCTGACCCCGAGCCTAAGTTACAAGCTAAGAAAGTCCTATCGTGATCCTAAGAGGCTATTATGGTGAACTTAAAGCAGTGAAAATAAGGGCAAGCCTATGGCAATAAGTATAAATGAGATTCGAAGTTGTTCTGAGAGCGAGTGTTGAAAAATAATCCTTATACTCAAACTGAAATCATTGTGTGAAACATGAGGATGTTGTTTTGAAGTGAGGACACTAGTTGCAATACCGGAAAATTGGTACCTTGGTGAGAGATTAACGAGGATAGGTGTCTGTGTGTGGTGAGTCTGTGTCATGGTCTGATCCACATTATCAAGCCTAATAGTGATAGCATGCATAAATCAATTTGAAAATAATCGGGAATGATAGCCAGATGATTGCAAAAAGCTAAAATAAGGATACTCTTGTACAAAGATTTTGTGGTGAGTCATAGTGCGTCGCTTGAGGACAAACAACGAATTTAAGTTGAGGGTGTTGATGTAACGTGGATATACGGTACTTTCAATGCTTTTTCCTTAAGTTTAGTGTGTGTCTAAGGCCTTTTTGTATTGGTTTTAATGTAATTTTCTCTTTGTTTTCAGGAAATCTGTCCAGAAGAAGAACGTGAGAGTTTTGTGCTGAAAGTTGCAGAGTTGGCAACCTACGGAACCATCGATGGTACGTCGTGACCTCGACGGTCCATAGGTCGCCATCGTCGTAAGAAGAAGAAGGTTGAGAAAAGAAGTTGGGGAATTCTGACCAAGTGTGGGGCTACGGAGGCTCTCGACGGTCCGTCATAGCCACGACGGACCGTCCTGCACATCCGTCAATGTCACAGAAAGTATCCCCAGTACCCATCTTCAGAAGATTCTAAGTGTGGAACGACGGAGGGCCTCGACGGTCCGTCGTTCCAGTCGTCGACTCAGACGCGTTTTTTGGACAGATTTTCCTTAAATAGATTTTCCTCTTTTGTTAGGATTCTAGTATTATAAATACTTGAAAACACCTCGTTTTTTGGGTTAGACTTTTGGATATTTTTTAGTTTTATTGTTCTAAGTATTGAATTTTGGGATTTTGGAAATTACTCTATTTTCCGGAATCGTTTGTTGCAAGTTTTTGATTAATTCAAGTAATTTTCTGGATTAGCTTCAATCTCATCAAAGTAAGTGCATGAATTCTTATCTAATTAATATGAATTGTGTGATTATTAACATGGGTAACTAAACTCCATAACTAGGGTTGTGGGAACCATGGGTAAAATAACAAGGTAAAACCTAGCTAAAATAACAATTCTCAAATAATGTCTTGCATGTATTGATAATTCTTTCGTTTAGAAGTCTTTTTAACGGTGGCCAATGTTAGAACTCGCCTTATTGCTACTTGCCGGACCAAGGAGGTAGATAATAAGAAAAGAATTATCAACGTAGATTTAGTATATAATATCTAATAAGCTAGTGTTGGTTGGTGCGAAGTAACAACTAAGCCAAATATCGATTATTATGCTTAATATGAGGTAAAGGTAAGGTTTAGTAAAGCATACACACGTAGCCGGACCTAGGTCCGGAGTAAAATTTCCTAGTTGCCGGACCAAGGAATTAGGGATACATAACTTACCATTTTGCATGCAAGATATTAGGAAAGGATTGTTATAGCTAAAATTACCGAGTTATGAACCTATGGGGAACACTTAAGCCCTAGTTACTTTCATTACTTGATAAAAATCAAATTTTTGAACGTGTCACTTGTTTACGTAGAATTAGCTAATTACATTTGTTATTCAAAAAACCCTTTTTGTTATTTGTTTTCGGAAAGGACTTGACTAAATAAAAGTAATAGTAGGTTAAAGTTAAGTCTAAATCATTTTCCTCGTGGGATCGACCTCAACCTCATAGTTGGGTTCTTTACTTGATACGACCGCTTATACTTCTTTTCGAGAAGTAAATTTGAGCGTATCAGTAAGGACCAAATTTTGGTCCGCATCATGGAAACAAAGCGGACTCTACTGTCTCAAAATTTATTTTCAAAAATCTTGTGGGAACAGCTCCGCGTCGAGGACTTGTTTCCCGACAATAATTTCAAAAATTTAAGTTAAGTTTGACTTGTCTAAAAAGGTTCAATTGATGTGGAGAGTATTATGGGTACTTTGGGAGTCGGTTATAGATGGGTTTTAAGTCATATTTAACCCATTTCCCAATACAAACCCCCAATACCCAATAAGAAATCAAAAATCCAAAACCCTCTTCTCTTCCAAATTCTCACAAACCTCCATTGGAGGCCAAACTCAAGCTCAAGCTAGAAGGTGAATTCTCAAGTGATTTCTTCTCCAAACTGCATGGGTTTTTATTCAATGAAGGTATGGTGAATCTTCTTTCTTTCAAGGAGTCAATTCCAATGGTTTTCAAAGATGATCGTAAACATGAATTCTTCTATTTTGACTTCTAGCCATGGGTCCTTGCATAAAATGATTTGAATCAATGATTTATGATATAATTGATGTTAATTGAATGTTGTTAGATCAAAATCTATATGAACCCATCCATTTCATTTATTTCCTATTTTTGACCCTAATGTGGGTGAATTGATCATGACTTGATATTAGTGAATTCATGTGTAGATTATGTTTGGTTATTGAATTATGTATAGATCATGTTAGAATTGTATATAGGCTGCCTTAATTTGATGATTTTCATATTGTATCTTGTTGGGTAATTGTATGGTTTGATTATTGGTTTAGAATGGTGTATATGGCTATTGGTAAGAGCCTTTGTGAATCGAATTGATTGAGAAGGCTAAGGATTGGTGGTGTTGATGATGAAATGGTGGTAAGATGACCTAATATCACTCTATATTGTGTAGTATAGGTATTGAATTGTATTGATTAGTATGATCCACTTATGATGGTAGTGTTTATGTGTTAAAATCGTTATGAACATGGCCTTGTCGGCATAATTATGTGAATTGTGATATTGTCATATTATAGCTAGTATATGATCAATGTGAAGGATTATGTGTATATGTATATGTGAGGTTGAAGTATGATTCTCTCTAATTGGTTCTATGTGATCATGATAGACTAGGGTGATGTCTATAGTTGTGTTGCTAGAGTGTCTTGCTAGGTTGACTTAGTTATTCTTACATGATGCTTGGATGTTGTTGAATATGTGATATGATGATCATGTGTGTGCCTTGATTCGTAGACTATGCCCTCTACTTGATACATGCTAAGTATGTGAATATGAACATCTTCACTTAGTAGGCTAAAGCATATTTGTCTTGTATGTGTATGAATGAATGATGAATAAAAGTCTAGGATCGGTAAACCTAAGATTGTACCCTTCTATGTATGACTAGTAAATGACCTTGAACAAGTAAAGAGGGTCAATAACTTGAACCTTCAATATGGAAAGAAGGTTTTGAAATCCTTGAAGTTGAAAGTCGTAATGGTATCCTTCTTGTGTGAATGGTGGACTTAGGGATAGGTTGGCTGGAACGGCATCAAACCATCTCTAAGAAAGTCATTGAGCTATCTTTATATAGACCAATGAGTGGCAGCCCTTGAGGACCCATCTTTGGTGTTGTGATTGAACTTACTCTATGAGAACTAAGGGTAGAACCGAGTAGAAAGACACCCTTGATATTCCTTAACCATGTGCCTACATAGGATGTGTCCTAGTTCTACCCTTGGCAAGTAGAACACCCTCCATCGGAGTAGGGTAGACTCTGAATTCCATGCCTAGCTAGTATGGTCTATGTCAGTTAATGTCTATTCTCATCATGTGGGATACATTCTAGTGTTGGAGAAGTTCTACAACGTTTAGGTAGTGGAATGGGACGCTATCTAGACATGGCACGAGTAGGCTTTGAAGATGCTAGGTTGTAGGTTCTCTAGGTCTATTCCAAGACCATTATGTGAATTCCTTGATTGATGAATGTCTCTTAAGTGTCTTAATGAATATTGTTGACTTAAGTTAATGTATGTTGAATAGAATGATCCCTATCTAGGGTAGCTTTGAGGGTTGTTTAGGTAGGCTTGGAGAGGGTGTATGGTGGTCTCTTCATGTCTTACTTAGGTGAATCTTGGAGTAACCTTAGGTGGTGAGTTAATGTAATGAAAAGGAAATAATCTTATCTTAGGTAAGTCTTAAGGATTATTTAGGTGTTCTTGAAGAGGGTGTATGGGCGGTCTCTTCTTGTCTTACTTAAGTAAGTCTTAGGATAACCTTTGGTAGGAGGGTTATATGCTTATATGGTTGAAGTAATGTTAATGCTATATTATGAATTACTTGGAATGTGTCTTATATGTGAATTGTTATTGAAAGTGGTTCTTATACTTATGTTATTTCTTCAAAAGAGCATAAAGAACATGTTTTATATAAATGTCCGTTTTAGCATGGTTTTATTGCATATCACCATACTTAGTACATTCAATGTGATAATTCCATATGTTGTTTTATCTCTAAAAGTGTAGGTGGCAATTGAGAGGAGTCTCTTGGAAGCTTGGGAATAGCATTCTCCTAAGCAAGTCTTGGTATGTCCTCACATGATTCGAGGACATGTTTATGTTTAGCTTTTCTTTTCAAAAGACGTTGTAATAGACTTTAGTACTTCTATTTCATTGATGTATGGGTTGTGACCCAAGATTATTGGTGTGTCAAATATGGCTACAAAGAGACTTAGCATTTCCTATGTTTTCTATAAAAGAGATTTGAACTTGTTGTGAAAAGTTTTAATTCCGCACTACTTTTCATATATATATATATATATATATATATATATATATATATATATATATATATGCGATGAATGATGTCTAAGGGCTTGTATAAGACCTCCGAGAGGCCGAATACGCCGTGTGGCGACTTGAGAACACCATTTCTTCTAGGGTATACTCTCGGGTCGTTACAGGTTGGGTTGAGGATGGTGATTGTGGATGATAGATGGTGTTAGACTAGTTGTTATGGTTGAAATGGTAGTTGTGGTTGGTGGATGAAAGTAGATGGAATAGCGGTGAACTGTCAACTTTTATATAAAAAAACACCTTAAATAAATATTTTAATGATATTAAGACTAATTTCATACATTTTCAAACACTTTAAATGGTTACAAAATAAGAAAAACAAATACATGGAATGATTAAAATTTGAATAGTTAAGATTCACACTTTAAAAACAAGTGAACTTCATAATTAAGATGTAAATAATTAAATAAGTCATTTATTGAGTAAAAACAAATAAAATCTTAATATATCTTCATGTTGAATAATCCACAATTAGGTGGACATTCGATTCTTCAATTTAGAGTGAAAAGTTTTAGTGGTATTGTGAGAGGACTCCACCACCTCAACTTGTCTCACTTCGACCACTCCGTGAGCTAACTTAAATTCAATAATAAATGAGTATGTCAGTGGTAGGTGCATTAATTTTAATTTGGTTAACAAAGATAATATTTTAATAAAACTTTCATCAAATTTATTTATAATATATATTATAATTCAATACCAGCCACACATGGGTTAATTTCCCTAGCTACCATCATTATTCCTACTCTTAAAGATTCACCCTCCCTCACTCTCAAATACTATAACATCATTGTTCGACATTACTGATGTTTTTTTAGCTTGATTTTTTCACCTTCATACACTACCAAAAAAAATTATAAATTACATGAGTATTTTTCTGGGAATTAGTATAAAAATTCGCAGAAAACTTATTTTCCTACAAAATTTCATACTGATTCCCAAAAAAAATCCTATGTAATTCATGATTTTCTTGTACTAATATTTTCATAACATATATGCTACACATAAATAATTTTGTACTTTATCATATAATAAATAATGAATAAAACATAATAAGTTGGAAAAACAAAATAACACTTAAAAGTCTTGTATAAGGTGGACCACTGCTTAACGGGTTGAGACCCTTGGAATTAATGCATTCACGAGGATATTATTCTTGATGTTTAGTCTTTTTATACCATCCTTTAGTTTTTCGAAAAATCTTTTTGGAGATTGTGATACTTGTATCTATTTTCTCCGTTTATTTTATTTGTCACTTATTTTAAAAATAAATTTTCATTTTTACTTGTTACTTTTGACATATCGTGACAAGATAATTATTTTTTTCATATTTTACCCTCAGCGTTAAATACTTATTTTTCAAATCATTTTTCAAAACATCATTTAATAGGGGATAGTTTGGTAAAATACTTATATCAATAATTTTCTCAATGGGTATGTCAAGTAAAAGTGTGACAAGTAATAGTAAACAAAGGGAGTAGTAAATTGTGATACATATATTTAGTAATTTGTGCAAAACTTTTGATTTGATATTTTGAGTAGTATAAATAGAGATATAGTAGATGATTCTAATCATTTTAAGTGACCTTAAGTAGCCTAATATAATTTGAGCAGTCTCCAAGATAATGTTTTCCTTCTATATTTCCTATAAATTAGTATCAAGAGCAGTTTTTTGGTCTTAATATGGGTTAGGTGAAGAAAAATGTTTATTATATCCAAAATAAATGAAGGTGTTGATTCTTTCGTCGTTTTTACACCATTCTTTTATGGAAAGAAGTTTGAATACACGAAGATAAGAATGAGAACGCATCTAAAAGCTAAAGGTTTGTCGACTATTTTTGCAAATGGTTATGAAGAGTCAGAATATGATAGTAAACTTTGAGCAAGAGATGAAAAATCTTGAGACTAAGTATCGTCAAAATGCAAAAGTCTTTGAGAAAAAATCAAATAAAAATCTCAAGAGCATAATTTACAAAAAATACTACTTATGAGACGCTAAGCAAGCTTGGGAGTCTCAGAAAGCTGAGGTGTATGGTGATGAAAAGATACACACTATAAATCTCCAAACCTTTAGAAGAGAGTTTCAAAATTTGAAGATGACAAAATCTGAAAAAATAGATGAATATTGCACAATAATCATGAATATTGTTAATGAAATGAGAAATCATGGTGATGTTATTTCCAACCAACAAGCTGTGAATAATTTTAACTAGTGTCACAGAAAAAGTATGAGTACACCGATGTTATCACCAAGGGACAAAAATTTTCTAAGTTTTTCATCTAAGAGCTGGTTGGATCATTTTGTATACACGGAAAAAGAAGATTTTTTTGTGAAGACTAACCAAAGAGAATGTTTTCTAGTCCAGAACCAATGAGCTCAAAAAATCTCAAAAAAACTACAAAAAAAAAGGTACAAAGTAGAATCGTGATGTCTCTACTAAGAAAGTTGAAGAAAAATGAGATAAAAGTACTAATCTTTGTATGTAAAATTTACCAAAAAAAAGAAACTAATCATAATTAAAAAAATGTTGGCACAAAGCCAAGCCAAATCTACTTTTTATAAAAAAAAAAAATGGTCACATTGAGAAGGATGACAAGCACAACAGTGGGAGCAAGAGAACTTCTATGAAGGAAAAGAGAAATAAATGGAAGAAAACCTTTCTTCAGAAAAAACAATTAATTGTATGTTTATAGCGCTTGTAGCAATCATACGATTGGATATGAAAAGACTTTACTCTCAATTCATAGTAGCATCCTTACTAAAATGAGAATGAAGAATGAAGTCTTAGTTAATGCAAAAGGTAAATATTCCGTTTCGATCAATGAAAAGGGAGCGGTAAGCAAATTTATGATCTTCTTTATGTTCGTGACTTGGAAGAAAAATTTCACAGTACTCTTCAGCTCATGGAAAATCTCGCGTGTTTATAGATAATTATTGTAAGATTTATGATAAAATTGAGCCAAATTAAGTTATTGTTGAAGTAAAGATGATAAAAAGAAACTTTTCTTTACAATTTCATTACAATGCATTCAAAAATGAAGTTATAGATGATTCGTGGCTTTGGCACAAAAGATTTGTCACTTGAATTTTCACGGTTGGAAGAATCTCAAGCAAAAAGATATGATGCAAGACCAGCCTGAGATACCGAGGTGGATCCATGTGAAAGATGTTTAATGAAAAAGTTTTCAAAAGAAAAGTATTGAAGAGCAAGTGTACTTTTGAAACTAATCCATACATATATTTGCGAATCAATGAAGACTCTATCTCTAAAAAGTCAAAGCTACTCTTCTAATCTTATAGATGATTTTCAAGAATGTTTTAGATTTATTTCTTGAAAAAAAAGTTAGAAGCATTTGACTCATTCAAAAGGCTGCAACATTAAAATCATTCCTAGTGACAGGAGAGGTGAATACATAAGAGATGAATACACAAATGAAGATTTGAAGAATATTTCAAAAATGAAGGCATACAAAAGTAATTTACTGTAGGATATATTCCTCAATAAAATGGTGTATGAGAAAGAAAAAATAGAAGTATTGTTGAAATGGCATAAATAATGATTAATGAATAAAGGTTGCCAACATATTTTTGGACAGAAGTGTACATACGCTAATGTATATCCTCAATAGGTCCAACAAAGGCATTGAAGGACAAGACACTAGTTAAACTTGGAGTAGAATGAAACCTTTTGTAAGTCATTTTAATTTTTTTTTAATGTATTTGTTATGATCATATATATACCTGCTAAGAAAATGACAAAATAAGATGAAAAGAGTAAAAATGTATATTTCTTGATTATAATGATGTGACAAAAGACTATAAGCTTCTCGATATCAAAACTAACAAACTTGTTGTTAGTAGAAATATTATTTTTCATGAAAAAACAACATGGAATTGAAAATTTAAAAGGTGGAGAATACTTTCATCATTTCTTTAGATGTGTCAAATCTCTAAGAGGAACAAAAATATTGAGTGACATTTATCGAAAATGCAACTTTGTCGATGTTGACCCACAAAATTATGAAGAGGCAATAACGCATGATATTTGAAAGAAACTCATGACAGAAGAAATTCCGATGATTGAGAAAAATAATACTTGGGAGCTTGTGGATGTATTCAAAGAAAGGGAAGTTGTAAGTCTAAAATGAAATTACAAAATTAAAGTCAATAAAGAAGGAGATATTCAAAATCACTAAGCAAGGTTGGTTGCTAGTGGTTTCACGCAAAAATCAGGTATTGATTCTTATGGAACTTTCTATTCAATTACATGTCTTGAGATGATTAGAACTGTGATAGTTTTTGCTGCACAAAAGAAATGAATATTTTTTCCAACTTCATATTAAGTATGTATTTCTAAATTGAAACCTTAATTGGTTATTTTGATAGTGATTGAACTGGAAGTATAGATGACATGAAGAGTAATTCTGGTTCTGCTTTCTTATTTAGTTCAAGTATTTATTTTTGGTTTTCAAAAAGGTAAAGTGTTGTTTCTCAATCCACTGCAAAAATTAGAATATGTCTCAACAACTAAGGCTACTTCTCGAGCTATTTCGCTTAGGAGAATTTTTGAAGACATTGGTGGAAAAAAAAAGAGATTGTTTTGTATTGTGATGACAAATCAGTAATGCCATTGCCAAGAATTCGGTCAACCATGAAAGATCGAAGCATATTTTCATCAAGTATCAGTTTTATCCTAGAAGCACAGGAGAAAGGCGAAATTCAGTTGCATTATTTCTAAACATGAGAACAACTTGATGATATCTTCGTCAAAACACTTATCTTAGAGAAATGTTTTGTCATCTTCGAGAACACATTATAGCTGTCAAGCAAATGAATTAAGAGTGAGTGTTGGAAGTAAATTACTTTTTAGGGGTCGTTTGGTAGGGAGTATTAGGAGAAATAGTTAAAGTATTATGTCGTATATTTAGTACTATGTTTGGTATGAATTTTGGGTCTATGTATAATCAATCCATGGATTAGTTATACACACCCTAAATGGTATTAGAGGGTGCATAACTAGTACCTTCCTTTTGGTGGTATTAGTTCTAATACCATGGGACTAATCTAGGTAAAGACAAAAATACCCCCTCAAATCCTTTAAATCATTTGTTTATTTTCTTGATTTTATATTTTATATTTATATTAATAAATTTATTTAAATAAATTATCTTACAAATTTTATTATTTAGATATAATTTTTTGCTTTTAAAATATGATTTATTTAATCTATTTATTATTAATATAAAATTTTATAATCCGACTAGTATGCTAATGTTGATGTATGAATTTATATATAATATATATATATATATATATATATATTAAATTTTTTATACAAAATAAAGTTCAATAAATTTCCTCTATAAATTATTATAGTTGTGTGACATTTTGAGATATTAACTCTAACTTATTAAGATGAGAATTATTTACTCTCAAATAATTTAAGCAAGAAAATAGCAAACATTACAATAAAAATTTTATTCTCCTAGCTAGTTAAAATGCTATAAAAAATAATATTGAATTATCTATATTGACCCAATTACATGAAATAGAAAATCTTATAATAACTCAAGGGTATAATTGGAAAGAATTTTATTTTTAGAGTTCTAAACCACACATAAACTAGGTTAGAAACAATGAATCAAACACTTGATAAAAATAATTCATGCATTACTAATTCCTGCATTATCAATCCTTGCATTATTAATCTCTGCATTACTAATCTCTACATTATTGATCTTTGTATCAAACGACCCCTTAGTTTTTCAAAAAGTTTTTTAGGAGTTTAGATACATGTATCTACTAAATTTTGATACATGTATCTAGCTATTTGTGCAATATCATTGATTTGATATTTTGAATTATATAGATGTTGTTGATGATTACAATTATCTCAAGTGATCTTAAGCAGCCTAATAAAACTTAAACATCATCTAAAAACGTATTTTCCTTTTATATTTCCGACAAAGACATGGCAAAATGATGAAAAAATTATAAACATAAAAGAATACAACAGGTTAAATCGCAGCGGGTCAAGGCTGGTCCCACCAAACTATTTTATTGCGATCAACATAAGGCCTTATCTACAAAAATAAAAGTAGAAAGATAGGAAAAAAGATACAGATAGAAAAAATGGTTTTTTCAAGGTCAAGAAAAGCAGCACTTTCACGTGGAAGAGATCACTCCATTAGATACATAAAACTAAAATTATATTAAAAATAACTCTTGATACTAAAAACTTAGAGTTAATATCTTAAAAGATCATTAGAGTTATCTTGTAAAGTCACTAAACTTTATTTTGTATCGCTAAAATCACTCAACGTTAATATTTTTATCTTCTAAAATCATTAAACTATATTTCTCACCAAAATAAAATATATTTTATGCCATGTAATTATGGACTCACAAATAAATAAAATTATAAATATTTATTAATATACCCACCACCCACAAGTTGTCTTCTTCTAAAACACTAAAACCCTAATTCTCTTGCTCAAATCTCCCGCTTCCTTCTTCTACTTCTTTCTCGATTTCTCCTGATTAAAAGTTCTCATCCACAAAGAGGCGATGTAAAGTCTATAGTGAATATATCTAGAGATAATTAGTCTTATATGTGAAATTAGGTCTTAGGCAACTCACACCCCAAAAGTTAGCTCAAAGGGAGGAGGATTGCTCAAGCCTTATAAGGAGTCCACCCATCTCATTAACCACTGATGTGAGACTTTTGTTATTCTTTAACACCCCACCTCACGCCCAGTGTTTAGCATCTGGTGCGTGGGCAATTTTGACTTTGGGGACCCAACATCGGGTGAGACGGGCCCTGCTCTGATACCATGTGAAATTAGGTCTTAGTCCTAACTCACACCCCAAAAGCTAGCTCAAATGGAGGAGGATTGCCCAAGCCTTATAAGGACTCCACCCATCTCATTAACCACCGATGTAGGACTTTTGTCATTCTTTAACACCCCATCTCACGCTCAGTGCTTATCATCTGGTGCGTGGACAATTTTGACTTTGGGACCCAACATCGGGTGAGACGGGCCCTGTTCTAATACCATTTGAAATTAGGTCTTAGGTCTAACTCACACCCCAAAAGCTAGCTCAAAAGGAGGAGGATAGCTCAAGCCTTATAAGGAGTCCACCCATCTCATTAACCAATTATGTGAGACTTTTGTTATTCTTTAACATTATAGTCTCTTATTTATAACAGAAATGAAATTCATATATAGAAAAATTGAAATGAAAATCCAAACCACAAAATGTACCAAAAACACTTCATTATAAACAAGATTTGAGCATGTATAGCAAAGTATAGAAATTATTTTTGTAATTTCTTGTGGTTATGTGAGACACCTACTATGACACAATATATTGTTGTTGTTTTTAGCTAACAGTGGTGCTCAATCACGAGATACAACATAGCCAGTGCCATTGAATTTAACATTTATTTTCAATGTTAGATTAGAATATTTTTTTAACGTTGTTGATAAAAAAAGAAATTTTGATGGTATGTAATAGTTAAAAAAAAAAAAAAAGTTACAGAATTGATAGCAAAACAGAATTCAAGAGGGGAAGACATAAAATCTACATAAATTTTATAATTTTGTTTATTTGTGTGGTCTATGATTACATGACATTAAAATAAATAAATTTTATAATTTATTTATTTGTGGGGTCCATAATGACATGACATAAAAATTAATTTAATTTTTCATGTTAAATTTGTTTTAATGCTAAATTGTAGTTGAGTGATTTTAGAAGATAAAAGTTTTAAGTTAAGTGATTTTAGTGATACAAAATAAAGTTTAGTGACTTTATAAGACAATTTTTCATAATTCAGTGACCTTATAAGATATTAACCCCAAAAACTTATGTAGTGGTTTTATTCAATCAACCAAAATACATAACACTAAAGCTTACGTTCTACATGTACAATTCAATATCGCTCACAATGTTGTTGATTTTGAATTCAATTCTCTATCTTCTGTCCGATCCCCAATATAATAAAAAAGAGTTTTAAAAAGAAAAAGATAAAGCGATTTACAGTTTGATGATCAACATTTTTTTGACGCGAGCTTAAATTGAAAAAGCTCAACCTTGAAAAAAGAAAATGAAATAGTACACAAACAAGGAACAATTTAACAATTGGCCACTAAAGAATACAAAGATCGAGCGAGTGATTAGGCTAATAAGGATTTCAAACTTTGAGACTCAACCACATTTGAATTTCCCTGCCACCATAGTCGCGCAAAGTGATGGAAAGCCTTTTGAGTGGGATGATAAGACTCAAATATTACATGTTCCTTCACATTTTCGCACAACTCATAAGCCTCTGCCATTCCACAACTACCAAATCCTCTGTATGGACCAAACCCACAACATGCTGCCTTTGCTTCTTTGAAACCTTTAACATAATAAAAGTATCATTGTTATATCTCCATCCCCTTTGATTTACCTTAACATAGGTTGTACTAGTGTAAGTTATCAGATTATTTGGTGGATAATTAAGTACTCCCCCGTCACAATTTATATGATAATGTTAGTTTGACTTGATATATATTATATTTAAAAAAAAAAAAAAACTTTTGTAACTTATGGTTTGAAATAAGTATAGCTAGAAATCATTTTATTAAGAGCAAAATAGGAACTTTGACGTTAATATGTCATTCTTTTTGGAGCTAACTAGAATAGAAAGTAGGTCATATAACGTTGAACAGAGGGAGTACTATCTATTCCATTGTCCATAGAAATAAATTACTAATATCCAAACATAAGATTGTTTACCTGGCATACCAAGTTAAAATATTCTAACGTAATGTAATATTAAGTAATAGAAACGCACCATATGTTGAAGGATTTTCGAAGAGTTCATTAAGAGCATCAAAGATACAGAAGAATGAGTGAAGAATGAGTACTCGAAACCTCTTAATTCCTTCTTCAACTGTTTCAATTTCCGCGAAAGAGCTAAATTGTGCTTCTTTACTATAGAGTTAAGTTCATCCAAGCAATCACTATGAGGACCTTTCTTAAGCAAAGCAAGACCCCTAAATCTTGGTAAACAACCCAAAGGCAGCAAATCCTGGATCCCAAATTTTCTCCCACCTAACTTGTATATTTCCTTGTTCAAAAAAAAAAAAAAAAAAAAGACAAAGAAACGCGACAAATAACTTATATAAACATGTTAAATGTAGGAATTGAAAATATGTATTTGGTTACTATCATGACCGTAACGAGGCTATCCATCACCATATTCATGTATTCGTGCTCTGTTGCATAAGCTAAACAAGATGAGTCTGAAGGTATAACTGGAATGTCATAAAGACGTAGATAATCGTTGTTGCCTATGCTGAACAAGTAGACTGCATTGGATAACAATGCCTTTGAACCTTTTTTCCCTAGTTGTGCCTTCAACTTTTTTCTTATAATCTTAAAATTGCCTAATTGAGTATTTAGGGGGATCACCTGTAATGTCAATTAAGATTCTAAGAGAAAACAATAGTTGTTGATTTGGTAAAAATTGTATCTAACATAAGAAAGTGAACTATACTACGTGTAAAAATATAATTCTTGTCATATTGGGGAAGAGTTGACAAAAATTCAGTGCTTATATTTTATTGTATCAAAGGAAAAAAATTTACAAAGTTTCTCACTATTTCAATAATTTGTAGTGGAAAAAACATTTAATATTCCTAATAGTGAATGCTCAATTAAGAAAAGTTATCTACAAAACTCTTTTCTAATATTGTTAAACCTAATGAAATTTTTATTGTGTTTTTAAATATTTCCAATTGGAACAATTAATTAAAGTTGAGTTCTAAAATGATCACCCCGCTTATTACTTTACTTCTTAATCCAATAAGTTTTTTTTTTTTTTATAAGAAAAAGTGACTTTCTGATATATTTCCTTTGTTCCATTTCTCCAGACATTTTTTTCTTTTTAATCTGTTCAAAAATATATATTATTGTATTATAATTAGAAATAATTAAATTTTTAAAAAATCTCATTTACTCTTAATAAAATAAGTTTCAGCCAGACAAATATCTAAGAATTATATTAGACTACAAGTTTTCTTAAACATTATGCCAAGGATTATATTAGACTGCAAGGTTTTTTAAAACATTATGCCAAGTGAAACGATGTCACGTAAAGTACAATAAAAAAAATAATACTCTAATAATTAGCTAAGCGATCATTGGAGAAAGGGAAAAGGGTATGATATACCCCTTAAATTTGTCATTTATAATTGATATAACCCTCGTTATAAAAGTGACTTATATATATCCTTACGGCTATACAAATGACTTACATATACTCTTACCGTTACAAAAGGAGCTCACATACACCCTTCATCTAACGAAGTGAAAAAATTAGTTTTAAAATGTTATTTTTTTACTTTAATTTTTTTAAAAAAATCATGTAAGATTATATATATATATATATATGATCTTCTAGCAAAAGATTCGGTAAAAATAATTATTTTGAATTCTTTGATTATCACTGTTCGAGTTTCTTTTTTTCTTCTTTCATTCTTTAGTGTAAAGAAAATTTTAAAACTATTTTTTTTGCAGCTATACCATCATTTAGATTTTGTATTTGTTAAAAAAGAAAAGAAAATGGGGCATCTAAATTTTACAAGATAATTAGTGAAATATAAATAAATTTGATTTGTCATCATAGAGCATTTTCATTGGCTTATAACGAGAATGATTCAATAACATGATAATAGGAGCAGTTAAGTTATTAATCCTACAACTAGAGTGGGTAAAGAGCAAAAGATAGCTACGGAAATGGCAGCATGATGACTTTTATATTAAATTAGAATTCAATCAATGAAATTTAGGGTGTGTTTGGTAAAAAAAAAAAAATAGATTTTGGACTTATTTTTTTATGTTTGGTTGGTGAGTAAAAATATTTTTCAGAATGATTTTTAGTGTTTGATTTATGAATGAAAAATGTTTTTTGAGAAACATCTTTTATTTTTACTAGAGTAGAAAATAATTTATGAAATTGAAAATATTTTTTAGAAAATATTTTTTTTTTGAGGTGTGTGGTGGGTAGGGGGCTGGTAGGGGGGCTGGCGGGGGTGGGCAGGGGTTAGGTGAAAAAATTAAATTATGAAAATGAAAATATTTTTTTAAAAAAATATTTTTGGGGGGGGGTGGGGGGGCGGGAGGAGGGAGGAGTTTTAAAATAAAAATATTTTTAAAAACAAACTCAAATTTTTTTGGGTGGGGGTGGTGGGTGGGTGGGTGGGGGTTCAGGAATTAAGTGAAAAATAAAATTTTGAAATTGAAAATATTTTAAATTTTGATGTTTTTGCCGGAAAAAATAAATGTAATTTGAAGTTGGAGGAAAGTTTTGAAAAAAAAATTTCTTAATTTTTTAAAGAGAGTCATTTTCCTTAATTTTGAGAAAAATAAGTTGATTTGGAAAACATTTTCTAAAAATTTTATCCCAACCAAACATGAGAAAATTGGAAAATGTTTTGCTTCATACCAAACACACTCTTAGTATGACAAATCGACTCCTCAAAAATTAATCACGGGAGATTCAGTCAGCAAATATTATCACAATTAACATATGAAAGCATAATCAATTTAGAGCTTTGTTTATAACTTGACCAAGAGCAGAACATGTGATTTTATTGATACAAAATAAAACTTAATAATTTTATTAGATAAATTGCAAGATAATAGAAATATATGTCACTTTCATAATGAGTATATCAAAACAAATTTGAAAGGTATATCAAACCCTTATCTCGAGGAGAAATAAACTCCAAACAGTTATAATATTTTATTTTATTTATATTATACAGTAAAACTATTTAGCTTTACCAACCTTTTCATGGTAGGTTTCATCTAGACAACCAGCACCAGCAGAAGCAAAGTTCACTCCATGATTAATAGAATGGTTTTGAAGAGCATGGTAAAATGATGGAATCATTGGTAAATTTGCAAATTCCGCTAATAGTGAATAAAAAAATTACACCATCAGTACATAAAAATTGTGTTAAACTCAAAAAAAAATATATAAAACAAATTATAGAGGTGTGAAAGTACCAATAAAATCAGGAATGAGGCGACCGTCAGTAAATCTGCCAGTAGGATATTTAAAATATGATATTCCATATGGCTCAAAATTTGCTTTATAAGCTGAAGGATTCATTATGTAATTATTGTTTCCAGCATCAAACATGGAGTCTCCAAACACAAAAAGAGTTTTCGTCACTTTGTTCTCTATATCAAAACAATTAATTGGAAAATTAAAAGAAGATAGGGATATTAAAATGCAGAGATGAAAGCATATATTTCCCATGGAAAAATAATCTTTGAAACTTAATACTCAATTGTTCTGAATACACTGTGAATGGGGATTTTATAATTAATGCCGCCTTCTTTTATTTTTTTTATTGGTATTAGAGGGCATATCTTGTATTTTAAAAAGATATTACCATTTGGTTTGATTTCATTATTTTTTTAATATAATAGTTGACGACCAAGAATACGGTGTTATTACATTAAGAAAATGGTTATTATAGTAAATTATTAATTTAAATTAAATGATATAGGTATAATTTAATTTAATTTTCAATTTGCAGCAAATTTCTTGTCATTCGTCTTTCTCTCTAGAATCTCGCTTGCCACTATACTTTTTTTTAGCTCTCTTTCACTTTATACAAACATAAATATCTAATATGTTTGTGTTTGTATAAAGCGAGAGAGATTGCTTATACAAATATATATCTCTTGATCCTATACACTTATAATTATACAAATACAAATATTCTCCTGCCTAATTTTCTTTTGTCTTTCTCTCTCCCTCACTTTATAGAAACACAAATTATACAATGTATAATTTGTGTTTCCATGATACAAGAGAGATTTGATATATACAAATATAAATATTTTAACTTAATTCAATTATATACGAATTCAAATTTTATGCAGATATACAAATACTACCATTGATACATATACATAACACTTACATACATATATATAATTATTTAACCGATATACATATATAATTCACCTCTCTCCACTCTTTGCCCTCTATCGATCACCTCTCTCTCTCTTCCTTCTCTTCCGATCTTGCACGTCACTCTAGCTTAAAACAGAGAACATATACATGAACAAACACAATTTGCATACAAATCACTACAATATAAATTATCGTGATTTATACAAATCAATACTTCGTAACAATTATAATTTGATTTTATAACATAAATAATAGATCTAAAGTTGTAGAACATTAATATAATTTTTATGTAATTTATGTTTGTTATTTCTGAAATTTACTCTAACGAGTATCCCTTTAAAGTTGTGGACTCATTAATCCACTATTCAAATTTAACCTTTGTTACATTTTATTTTATTCTATTATAAATGAATGGGAATTGATAAGACCTTCTAATAATTAACGCTCACATTAATTAGTCAAACTAGTAGTAATATCAAAGATAGCTGACAGAAGAATCAAATTATTGGAGGCCCCATAAAAATAAAATGAAAAAATTAGTGGATATTAAGACCATTCCATGACCCTTTCTATTTTTATTTTTTTATTTTTATTTTATTTTATTCTTCACTCTTTATATTTAAATATAAATAAAAACATTGGTTCCCATTATACTTTAAAAAAACTCTATTCTCTAACTTTCTCTGTTTAATACTTCCTTCGTCCACAATTGTTTGTCAGGGTGAGGTCATGCATTCCTTTTAAGGCAAATTTAATACAAGTTATAATTTGACTAATATAACCATATTATATCAAGAATATCAAAAGTCTACATAACTTTTCAATGGAATAAAATAGAGTAATTATTAAGGGTAGAACTGGAAAAAAATAATTAATTATTTCTTCATTATTTAAATTTATAATTAATTTTGACATTTATTTTTGGTATACATGCCAAACATTTGTGACGGAGAGAGTAATAATTGTTTATTATTAACTTCGCACATCTCTTAAGAAACAATAAATAATAAATATAATATTACTATATTATCCTTTGACTCTATCAAATTTAATATTTTGTAAAATGTGTTAGATAATTTCCGTTCACTTTTACTTGTCACACTTGGACATGACACATTCATTAAGAAAATAATTATTGATATAGATATTCGAGATAAGTTTAATTTAAAAACACATCTAAACTATACTTTTTTTTTTTGAGTTTCATACCTAAACTTTGAGAGTGTGAGTTTCATATCTAACTATCACTTTTTATTTTGAGAAACATACATCTCTCTTTTAGTCTTTTATACCATTCTCATCATGGTGTGTATAATACACTCTCTGTTTTATTTTAAAAATTATCACATCACACTCTACATGAACAAAATAATTAATCTTGACAAAAATTAAATAAATTTTTAGTATTAGTTAAAATTATAAATTAATAAATTATTATCCAAAACAATAATATTTCTTTTATAAAATAAAATGCAAAATATTTTTCATACCCCACTCCATCACTTCCTCTCACCGCCCCCCCCCCCCCCCACTCAGCCATTTTTTTAGTTTTTTTTTGTTTAAATTTATTTTATAAAAGAATTCTATTTTCCTACTTCATGATCTCCTCCCCACCCCCACCCTCACCCCCAATGATTAATTTAGATGTTATTTTTATTTTTGTAAGAAAATATTTCTACCCACCCCATCTAATCCTTCGCTTTCAATTTTTTTGTATTTTGTGTTAGATATATACATATCGAAAATATGTTTTACTTGCCACCGCAAGATTTTTTTCAATTTTTTTAATGTTATATTTGGTATATTAGTGAATTTTTTTTCTAAAAATATATGTATGTACATATCTAACACAAAATGAAAAAATAAATTTTTTAAATCGGATGGAGTAGAGTTTTTATTCTTTAATAAATAAAATAACTTTTTTTTTTGGGGGGGGGGGGGTTGGGGGGGGCGGGGCAGGGTGAAGTATCTTTTATAAAAGAATTTTTTAAATAAAGGATGGGGTATTGTAGGGGGGGTACATGGAGGAGGTGGTGGAATGGGGTAAGGAAAATAATTTAAATTTTATTTTTTAAAAATTTAATCTTTAATTTTTTATTAATATTAATAGTTTATTATTTAACTTTTGTCAAGGTGGAATATTTTATCCATGTGGAATGTCATGTGTCAAGTTTTTTTCAAATAGAATTGAGAGTGCATTACACACCACTAAGGCGTATTTCTCAAACTAAAAAGTAAAAGTGTAGGTATGAAACACAAAAAAAGGGATAGTGTATGTGTGTCTTTGACACTTACTCTAGATAATTTGCCAAACTATCCCCTATTAAATGATGTCTTAAAAAATGATTTGAAAAAATAAGTATTTAATGCTGAGGGTAAAACATGAAAAAAATTATTGTTTTTCTTGATAGGTCAAAAGTGACATATAAAAATGAATATCTATTTAGGAATAAGTTACAAGTAAAAGTGAACGTAGGGGTATTTATTGCTAGGGTAAATAGACACAACATGTAACTTATCTCTTAATTTTCAATTAGACAAGTATTGCTGGAAAACTATTTTTAGCATTCTGGACAACTATTTTGGCCTGAATTTCTGACCAAATATATTTATTCACATTCTTCACATCATCTCAAGAATTTGCATCTCCTCTTCATAAATTTCTTTGCAAAATTTAGGTCTCAACACAGAGAATTTTTCTGAAAAAATTTCTCCAATGAAAATCTTCGTAACTGTCAAATAGGTAGCGGCTAAAACTACACCCGTCAAGATGAACACTCATCTCTATCTTGATTCAACCATTGAACTTGGCTCCATCATTGAACTATCCGACATGGATACATCATTGACCGTGGCTCTGAATCATTTGTTAGGACCAAAATAATTTGGTGTTAGTGGAAGCTAGCAAAGCAAACCTCAAAAGACCACGAGTAAGAAGACAAGCAAGAAATATACTAAAGTACACAAAGATTTAACATGATTTCATCAATCAACTTACGTCCACAAAGGAGATGAGTATATAATAGGAGAGTACAAAATATAGAGAGACATAACCTCAACCAATTCACTCGAAATAAATGGGAGGTTCGCACAAGGGATAACATATCACTTGTGTCTAACAAATTCTCCCTCTAACCAAAACTCTCAAAGGTCCATATGATTAAATTGTGAATATTAATTAAATTAGAAGGAACAAAACTCTATTTAAAGTTATAGACCTTTCCTACAAGAAAAAAACTAGCCAATTTAAACATTTCCCTAAAAGAAAAAGTTATTTATGGTAAGAACTTGACAAATAATAACCAACAATTTTGACATATTCAAGAAGAATAAGATGTTTGATCCTTTTTGTATCTTGATTCTCATTTTGCTCGTCTAGTGGAGGATTTTTTGGCTAACTACTTTTAGTAAATTGAAATATTCACAACACACATAGGATTTTGGTAACTTGCTACATGAAGGTAGTATACAATAGCATTGTCCCCTTGTCAAAAGAGTATACATATATACACATATCACTAGTCCAAACCAAAGAACCCGTTCTTTTCATATTCATGCAAAATCAGAAGAGCAGATATTTAACGATTTGAATCCTCTTCACCAAGAAAATTATACTATATATTGTAGCTAGAGCACCACATATTCTCAAAGTTCAATTATTTCTTAAAGCACGATTGATATGATTATAATTATAAATTATAGACAATTATGATTCACTTCTTAATTAGTCTAATTTACTTCAATTTGAATCAATCATCTTTTAACATTAGCTTTGTAAAATTGTGTTCAATTTTTTGAGGTGTCTTCTAAGACATTTCAAGCTAAAACTAATTAAATTATTAAATTATTAAATAATTAAATTTTAAAAGACACTGTCTTAACATTTAGCGTTTTTTAAAGAATAACAATCACCACAATATTGATGATTTAAACTTATTTTTGTAATTAAAGTTCTACAAAATGTTATACAAGTAAAACATGATATTCTAATTGGTATACTCAATCAGATGAAGCTTTAATTATATTTTAAACTATTTCTACTACTAGAACAATTGTAATAACTTGTGCAACGATTGACTCAATTGAAAAGTTTTCAAAACTATAGTTTCTATGAATTCAGTTAAGATATAAGCATTTGTGGTGTTATGTAACACACAATAATTTATATATGTCTATTCGTGTCTTATGAATTATTACAAAAAATATTATATTGCTAATTAAAAAAACAAAATCTTGAACTATAATTAACTTCTTGTATATTAATAATACATGAGAGTAAATATATAAGAAAAAGCATTAAATAAAATAAGATCTCCCTTTTCAAAATTTTATTGAAATTCTTACACGTAAAAGAAAACGCTGCAAATTTATAACAATCAAAGAATGTAAAAAATTATGCTAAATCAAACACGACAAGTTAGGAAATTTTAAGAGAAATACAATGGTGGATCTGGTAAGTCGGTAGGGAGCACTTGAAGCCTTTTCTTTTTTAAGAATTCAAGAAATCCTAGCCAATTAATTTTTGTTGATAAAAAATAGCTTTACGCTGAAGCTAGACAATGAAAAATAAGGGAACTTATTCTCCTATATTAGAAAAGGCTTGTTTCAACATGACTGCTTCATTGTTGTAAAGGGTATTTCTGTCTTTTCACGTCTCTATTATAGCTACGTGTCTTTCTCTTGTGTTATCAAGGTACACCTCACTTTGTTTGTCTTCATCGTTTTACACTCCACCGTCAGTGCACATCAAGGTTCTTCAGTTTCCTTCAGCATTCCATCACTCTTTCAGGTTTTTATTGAGTTTTTCTTGTATCATCATCTTTTTATTTTAGTTGGGTCTTCTTTATCGGAACTCTTTTCAACCTCCTTTGTTCATATATGCTTTTTCTTGCTCTTTTCTTATCTCTTTGCAGTTTGATTGTGAGATTGAATATCAAGAATGGCCAAGCCGAAGAATCATACCGCACACAATCAGTCCTCCAAGGCTCACAGGAATGAAATCAAGAAGCCAATGAGTCACCGACACATCTCCACCAAAGGGGTATATAAAAAAAGAACCCAATTTTTATTTACCGACTTTACTTATTCTGGTATTTTTCCTGCTCATATCAGTTTGTTTTACACCTTTGGCTATTGGATATGAATGGGTAATAGAGAAAATGAGTTCACTATTGTTCTGTTTATTAACAATTAGCTCATGTTAGGCTGTAGATTTAGAAGTTGAATCTTAGAAATTGAACATTTGAGTTGATGAAATGTTGATTTTGGAATATGAAAAAATTGTGTTTGAACACCAGTGATTATGGTTTCTGGTTTCTGTGTTCTATTTTGAAACCCTGTTTCAGATTTTGCTGTATTTTCTCACATGTAGTAAATTTTTGTTGAGTTTTCTCACATGTAGTAATTAATTTGGTCTTTTTCCATCGAAATTTATTTTGTGGTTTATTTTAGTTTTATTTTTTGTCAGAACTCTTTTCAACTTCCTCCGTTCATATATGATTTTTTCCAATTGAATCAATTTTTTGGGTTTCTGTGATGTTTGATTTTCCTTTTATTGAAACTATTCAATATATTTTAGACCTCATTATTTGCTATGTTTATCATCCTACTGTAGTTCATGTTAAATAAAACATTTTTTTTTGTTAGTGTTTTCTCTGGTGTTCTTTTGGTGCTCATTGATTTAGATCCATTTGTTTTGGTGTTGCTATCACATCTGTTTTCTGTTAATATTTTCTCTGGTGTTCTTTTGATTCTCATTGATTTAGATCCATTTATTTTTGTGCTGCTATCGCATATTAACTGTAACAGTTTGTCTTCACTAGATTCAAAAGTCTTTCTTTAGTTTCTTTTGTTTAATGTTGTTACTCTATTGCTTTTTATGAAAAAAGTTTTAGCTCTAAATAGTTGTCTGCAAAATCATGGCAATGAAAAATTTACTTGTTTTTTTAATTGGCTGTCACATGGTGTTGTGCCTACTATTCTCTGGCGATTCCAAAATGTTATAGAAATTAAAATGCCTTACAACCAAATTCTACAATGCTACTTGCAATTTTACATATTCTTATTGAGAAGACATTTTTGTACTCAATTTAAGCAACAATTGTAGCACCTTTTCTCAATTAATCTTTCTTCTGTAAACTTTTTTTCATTTGAGCTTGTATCTATGTAAGCTGGGATTTATTTTAACATTGTTTATATTTTTATCTATGTAAATAGGAAAAAACCAACAAAATTAACTCTGTGGGAAGGATTCAAACACCTATATGAGAATAAACTTCTCAAACAACTTAAAGAACTTCAAGATTTCCCAGTAATTCTTGCCAGTAAAGTGGCCAAACCAAAACTATCTTCAGGTAAAATACAGACATACCAATAATTTCTCCTATGCTGAAACGTATATTGCTCAAATTAACACCAACTATTCAACAATCTGCAGGACTTTCAAATAGATTTGGTACAACAATCCAAATTGATCTCCCGTACCCACAAGCTATCAAACTAAAGACATGGTACTTAAAATACACCTCTTTCTACGAATAAATAAATGCATTCACATCTAACATTTTTAACTTACATACAGGTCCAATGAAGTAAAACCACTTCTTAGCACATGCACAACAAAAAGCACCACAACTACATGATTTCTTTTGTTTGTGCCATTTGAAGAACACATCATGCCTATTGTCAATATCCTGCAACAATCTTTGGTACATACATAATATATCTTAAATTTAGTTTATAAATTTAACTGCTAATACAATTTACCATTTCATATATGTTTCCACGGTCAAATATTCCATGTGCAAGCGATTTTGTGTTTTACTCCGGTCCAACTGCAAGCAAATCTTTCCAAGAAATCGGTCACAGAGAAGATTCTATCGTACAACCTGCCATCGATCAACACATATCACACCTAGGTATACACATATCCTTATTTTATTTAGATATACAATTGTTAATATCTTTTTAACTTCTCCCCTGTTGACCTAATTTGTTACTAACTAAACAACAATTTTCAATTTTAAAAAGATTTTTCAAACATATTGAGTTTTGCTTCCATAACAGACGCCAGTTTGAAGTAACCATCCAATTGATGGTACTGGTTCAACAACAGCTATGATTTCAGACAAAATTGGAGAAGAACTACGTGGCATAAATTCATGAAATACGTCGTATCAAGGTAAACCACTCTTTAGCCTCTTTCTTCTTGCTTAAAAACCTATCTTACATGATTTCCTTTCATCTTTCGGAAACAATTGTTGCCACTCATATCCGTGCAACACAAACTGCTAGTGAAGACATTCACTATCTAAATGAATTCACAAAACACAAGAATGCATTTTCAGCAAAAAATTTCATCATGTCAATCGCCAAAAATGATATTGCTAACAACCTATCATTGTCACTCATTGCATCAACAACTCCAGAAAGCACCAAATGCAAGCTGAAGCAAATCATGACAAAGGAAGACCAAAGGTATTCTCTCTACTCTACTTTCAATTTTTATTCAACAATAGATTCAATTTATTTTTATTACTTGATACATACTGTCATCAGATACAAACATACATCACAAACATTAAACTGACATAAAAACCAAAAGAAAAATATTGCTACACACAGAAGAAGGAGAGATCCTGTTGTTGTGCCTATGGGATTTTTGAGTCTTTCTATTCCTTTCTAAAGTTTTATTCTTTTTATCTTATGTTATGTGATTATACTAATGTTTTCGTAAAGTTTTTGTTTGTTATATTTGGTTACTCCAGGACCCCTTGATATGATTTGGGTTTCTTGTTTTGTAATAATTTACTTGTTGCCTTTGTCTTTATGTTTAAATGTTTATAGAAATGAAGGATTTTGATGATGTATCACACTAGAAAGGATCACCTTTGAACCTTATAATATTGTTTTCTAAAGCATTCTGTGTGAAACCAATTGAATTCTTGGTACTTCCATTTTTGTCTTCTTTGTCTGATGTCACATGCTTGTTGATACTTTGTTCAATATGTACACTTTCATTTGTATTTCTTTTTTGGACCAATGTTTCCCAAGAATTATTCCTAGATTTGGATGAAAATTGAAAACCTCCAGGATACTCACCTTATTCCTAACTAAATAATCAAATTATGTAACTTAGCATATATCTTTCAACAAATTATTTCTTCAACAAATGATGTTTTCTCTTTTTATTATCAGTGTAGTATATCCTGCTTTTTTGCGATATGGCTGGCACCACCCTTTTGTTACTCAGCTACAACAAATGTTGATGGCACACACTTTTGTTACTGCTACTTCTTGCAAATTGTCAGGTACTTGGATCTTTGCAATCACTATCCACATTTACTCCTCTCCATAACTACATGCTAATTCATCTTTTCCTCTTATTTCACAGATACTTTCTTGCGATGAATAACATTGAATAACGATCAAAATGCTACATTATGTAAATATTGTAGAAAGTAAATGTCCAATGTAAGTGATGTATTCACTATCCTTACATTCAACTCACAAAAATTATCCTTACATTCAACTCACAAAAATATTGAAACGTTGGGCCCGTGCTTGCACGGGCAACTCTTACCTAGTATATATATATATGATGGGTTGGTCAAGTTTGGTTTTTACCTAGTATGCATAAGTGTTTTCCACTTAAAAGGAAATATCCCAATCATCTTTGTATCCATCATTGAGGTATCCCAATCATCTTTGTATCCATCATTGAGGTTCATATATATATATATATATATATATATATATATATTATATATATATATATATATCTTGAAGCAATCTAATTATTTTTTGGATAAAGATAATTATAATACAGATACTTAAATGAATTTTTAATTGACAACTGCAATAAAAATCTATATTTATTTAAAACTTTAACAGTCGATAAACAAGTCTTATAAGAAATTATAACTCATAGTTACAATTTTATCTAATTTATAAACTTAAAAGGAAATGCCCCTTTGTCATGATCCAAACCGTCCTGATTGCACCCACACTAACCCTTCGGTGGGAGAATCATTACTACAACCCAACTAAGCAACTAAACCAAAACTAAGATAATTATGTTATGGAAGAAAATTAACTAAACAAATGCGAATAAATACCTAGAATCTGAAAGTTAATGTACCAAAATATCTAACAAGATCCATAAATCTAAACAAGAAGGGATACATCCCCAAACTAAAGAACTATACAATTATCTAGAACAAATGCCTAAGTGCAGAAATGATGTACATGGACGAAAGAGAAACCCATGGAAGCCCGAAAGAATTGGCTAACCCTTGAATTTGAGAAACGATCACTGAGCTTCTAAGCGAGGTCAGTCAATAGTCGCGTGAAGATGCTCTGTACTCAACAAAATAAGAGCAAGTGCAGTATCAGTACACAACCATAGTGTACTGGTAGGATTACACGGCTATCCTACTAGTGTAACATAAACAAGTCAAACAACATTATAATTACATGCATATATATCAACATTTACAACATTATCAATATGAAAAATCAACAATATATTTCACATTCACCATCACATCATTATTCCTCTCACAGAATCCAATCCCAAATAGTTAGCTTGCCGGAACGTGGCAATCCGATCTCATATTTATGCCGAAATGTGGCAACCGGTCCCATAGTTGTGCCGTAATGTGGCAACCTGATCCAGTTAACTTGTCGGAATGTGGCAACCCAATCCAAGTTAGCTTGCTGGAACGTGGCAATCTAATCCCCATTCACACACCATAATAACAACCACAAGTATCATCAAGATCATACATTTAAGTCATGATTTCATGGCTACATCATTCATATATCTTATTTACAACATGTGTAATCAATACTGCAATATTCATACACATACAAGTATCATAATGAAGCAAAAACATGCATACATCACACTAATATAGAATCACAATCATCACCTACCTCAAAACAAGTTTGAAACCCTAAGAAACTTAATCCTTCCTTTTCTGGATCTGTTCCACTTATTCTTGGTCTACAAACATCACAATAACACGGGAATCAACAAACAGTCGCTAACTACCCGTAACAATAACAATTTTATGAACCCTAGATAAAACCCATGATCCCAACTAACCAATTTAGGGTTGTTTCCTGTAACAACCCTAAAATGAACTAGGTTTATCTAGAGATTCATCACTAATCTAAAGTCTTATAAATAGCTTAATTAATGTGTTTGTGAGTTTTGAAGTCATTTTGACTGAATTTGAAGTCAAACGTCAAGGGATGACTAAGACGTTCGACGATTAGTCCTTATGTGCTTGCATGTGTTTATGTATGTGTCATGCATTTATGAAGTCCTTATATGGTTAATAATAGTGTTTAAAGGCAGCATTTGAGTTTGGTAACGTTTGGAGGTCAAACGTCCAAGAACGTCCAAGACGTTCGAAAGTTAGCCTTTGGACGTCCTTGTGTGTTGATGTACGTCTTAGCATATTTTATGTGTTTGTTTGTGTTGAATTTAATTGGAGATGTTCCTAAGACCTAAACGTACATGTTTAGGGGTCCACCATCCGGGAATGAATCCACCTAGGACCACAAGGGGCCCTAGAAGATGACCCCAAACTCTTGGGAGTAGACTACTTGGCAGTGGTAAACCACGACCCCCAAACTACGGCCAGTCGACCAGGCGACGACTCATCGATGGGAGGCGTCGATGGAGCCTTGAAGCCTGCAGGTTCATAACCAACCTTATATCATTACATCTTAAACATAATCTCAGAATCACATAGTAAAGACATTTCAATATCATCATACCAACACCTATATAATTCAATCATAAGACATGCTTCAATTGCACTTCATCACCGAGTAAAAGCCATCACAATTGAAGTAAAAGGATCAATATCACAATGTCTTACCAATTTCTCCTTCAAAAGTCATCATCATTAGTTTTACCCTCAACCAATCTAATTTCATCCATAAATATGTGTAACAACATCATTCAATAGTGATTAACACTATAAGTAACTCAATTGCATCACTACCAATCAATTTAACAAGAGTTCATCACCTAGGGTTAGGGAATTTGGGTCAATTCATGATCTATTCCACATACTAGGTTAATTCATCAAACACCAATGTAATTGAACAATAATACAACATAATATAATCATAATAATCAAAGGAAACCATAAACAACACAATTTAGAAGATCAAATTCGTATTAGGAAGAAACCCATATGAAAACCATCTTTTTGAAATCAATTTTGGAAGAACCCCTTGGGGAAAGGAATCCCAAAGGTGAAAGGTTCCCATACCTTGATTTTCCTTGGAGATTTATGGAGAAAAGTGACCTTCTTGAATCTATATAACCCTTTGACCTTGGTCTTCTATGGAGTCTTCTTGAGAGAGAGAAAGTAGAGTGATTTGGGTTTGGGAAAAGTGAAGTGTTAAGTTGGGTTTAGGCTTAGGGTAGTTTATATAGTGTCTTAAATAATCTAATTAACCATTCACTAATCCCTAATTAACTCCCTAACTAACTAACTTAATTAAATGAACCAAATTAAAAATTTAACAGAAAAGTGTAGGCCTGACCTACGAGACCACGACCTACGGTCCGTAGGTCAGTCAACGGGCATTGTTCCCCTCCGTCCTGCACATACGTAGTTTGGATAAGAGAGTATGCATTGGACCTTTATGGAAATTGACTAAGTGTTGGTCGACGGAGGCATCGACGCCCCGTTGTTCAGCCTACGCTCCATCGATGGTAGGCGTAGGTGCTGCTGTCTTTTGACAGCTTTTTGGTCATTTGAAAGGGTCCTCCTCAAGGACCCTTAGGGTGGTCCTTGGGGAGTCGTACCCGTACGTTTCGACCCTAAAAAAGTTCTAATACGTGTTCAACACCTTCTCATCAAATTTCATTAAATTTTGACTCCTAAAACCCGTTAAATAGACTAAGGCACAATAGCACCTTTTTCACTAGTCTCCGGACGTCATGGACGTTCCTTGGCGTTTTGACTCTAAAACTTTCTAAATGACTTATAAACCTTATTTTGGACCTTAAAACAGTGTTAAAACATTAAGACACTCATGTGAGACTCTAGATTAGGTTTTGGACTTTCAGAGTGTTACATTATCCCCCACTTAGGAACATTCGTCCACGAATGATACTAAAATCTTTTGAAGGGAAAGGATAGACTCAATACTACCAGCCCAACCAATCAAAAACATATCAAGACATGAGTTACAACTCAAATCAACATAACAACATGGCCTTTACACAACGCAACTCAAAACATCAACATTCACGTATAAGAGCTCAACATCACAACATGAAGAATTTCCTTCTCAACAACAACATGAACTCAACACAACATATCGAGTTACTTATGCCAAAATTCCTTTCACAATACATCAACATTCTTAATACAACTTCATAAAAACAATAACATACCAAAATACACCAAATAAGTGCAAATCAAGTAAAAGAGCATTTTTCCATGAAAACACAACTTAGCAAAACCTTTATCATGAATATGCATATCTTTGAAAAACAAATCAAATTCAAATTTATTAATTATTTTCATTATTAATAGAAATAACTAACCTTAGTTAGCAAAGAGATGAGGATAACGGCACTTCATGTCGGCCTCGGCCTCCCATGTTGCTCCCTCAACTAGGTGGTTTCTCCATAACGCCTTTACGGAGGCCACCTCTTTGTTCCTCAACTTCTTCACTTGGTAATCAAGGATTTTCACCGGAACCTCTTCATAGGAGAGGTTATAATAAACTCCTCGACCTTCAATAGGAAGAATGGACTCGGGGTCACCAATGCACTTCATAAGCATGGATACATGGAAAACCGGGTGAACCGAAGCTAGCTCACTAGGTAATCTCAACTCTTATGCAACCTTGCCAATCCTTTGCAAAATTTCGTAGGGACCCACATAACGAGGATTTAACTTCCCTTTCTTGCCAAACCTCATTACCCCTTTCATGGACGAAATTTTTAAATACACTTTATCACCTTCTTCAAACTGTAATTCTCTTCTCCTATTGTCAGCATAAGACTTTTGTCGGTTATAGGCTATTTTCAATCGGTCCCTTATCACGTGAACTCTTTTCAAAGCATCATAGACCGTTTCGGGACAAAAAAATGAAGAATCACCAACTTCTAACCATCCCACCGGAGATGTACATCTCCTACCATACAAAGCTTCAAAAGGAGCCATTGATATAGATGAATGATAATTATTGTTATAAGATAACTCAAACAAAGCTAAGTTCTCATCCCAACTTCCCTTGAAGTCAATGACGCAAGCTTTAAGCATATCCTCAAGAGTTTGAATAGTACGCTCCACTTGACCATGCGTTTGGGGATGAAAAACGATGCTCAACTTTACTCTTGTACCCAACCATTTTTGAAATGATCTCCAAAATCTAGATGTGAATTGTGCTCCCCTATACGATATGATGGATAACAGAATACCATGAAGACTCACAATCTCATCTATATAAATCTTTGCATAATCCTCTTCCGAGTAAGTGGACTTAACGGGAATAAAATGAGCGGATTTGGTCAATCTATCCACCATCAACCATATATAGTCATTTTGCCTTCGAGTCCGAGGCAAACCCACTACAAAATCCATATTAATGTCTTCCTACTTCCAAGTGGGAATTTGGATTTCTTGAAGTAAACCACTCGGCTTTCACTTGTTGGCAATTAGGACACTTTGCAACAAATTCCGCTATGTCCCTTTTCAAGCCATCCCACCAAAATACTCCTCTTAGGTCATTATACATCTTAGTAGAACCCGGATGAATCAAATAATGGGAACCATGAGCTTCCTCAAGAATCCGTGTTCTCAAATCATCAACATCGGGTACACATAACCTACTTTGGTACCTTAGTACACCATCCTCCCTTGGGAGAATGACTCATTAAGCTTACTAAGTACCGATTTCTTCAACTCCATCAATGATGGATCAAGGTGTTGCTTAGACTTCACCTCAACCACCAAAGATGACTTGGAGTTATTATACACCACAAAACCACCATTTGGAGAATCTTCTAATCGAACACCCAAAAGAGCCAACCTATGAACATCTTTCACTAGGTATTTCTTGGCTTCTTCAACATGAGACATACTACCCATGGTCATACGACTAAGAGCATCCACAACCACATTGGCTTTACTGGGGTGATAGAGAACACTCATATCGTAATCTTTCAACAACTCTAACCATCTTCGTTGTTGGAGATTCAACTTCTTTTGGGTAAACACATATTGAAGACTCTTATGGTCGGTATACACATCCACATGAAACCTATATAGGTAATGCCTCCATATTTTTAAGGCAAACACCACGACCGCTAACTCAAGATCATGATTTGGGTAGTTCCTCTCATGAATCTTAAGTTGCCCAGAGGCATATGCTATAACCTTCCCATGTTATATAAGGAAACAACCCAAAACGATTTGAGATGCATCACAAATATACCACAAAACCCTTGGTACCCTCCGGTAAAGTCAACACTGGAGCAGAATTAAGCCTATTTTTTAACTCTTGGAAGCTTCTTTCACAAGCCTCTGACCACTCAAATTTCACATTCTTTTGGGTCAATGTAGTCAAAAGAGAAGTGAGGGACGCAAGTCCATCCACAAGCCTCCTATAGTACCCGGCTAGACCTAAGAAACTTCTAACGTCGGTTGGAGCCAATGGTCTAGGCCAATTCTTGACCTCTTCCGTCTTTCTCGGATCTACTTCTACCCCTTCACTAGAGATGATATGACCAAGAAAAGCCACCAACCTCAACCAAAACTCATATTTGCTATACTTGGTAAAGAGTTGGTGTTCTTGAAGGACTTGCAAAACCATCTTCAAATGGTCCATATGCTCACCCTCATTCTTCGAATATACCAAACTGTCATCTATGAAGACAATCAAAAATGCATCTAGGTAGTTTTTGAACACCCTATTCATTAGGTCCATAAATGCCGCTGGGGCATTAGTCAACCCAAAAGACATCACTCTAAATTCATAGTGACCATATCTTGTTTAAAAGGCCATTTTGGGAATATCTTCATCTTCACCCTAAGTTGGTGATATCCCGACCTCAAGTCAATCTTAGAAAAGTAGCTTTCCCCTTGGATTTGATCAAACAAGTCGTCAATACGAGGGAGATGATACTTATTCTTAATGGTCACCTTGTTAAGTTGTCGGTAGTCAATACACATCCTAAGGGACACATCCTTCTTCTTCAGAAACAAAACCGGAGCACCCCATGGGGAAATACTAGGTTGAATGAAGACCTTGTCTAGTAAATCCTTAAATTAAGCCTTTCAACTCTTTCAATTCGGTCGGATCCATCCGATAAAGAGGAATTGAATTGGGATTTGTATTCGGTAGCAAGTCAATACCAAAATCAATTTCCCGTTCGGTAGGAATTCTGGGAAGATCATTAGGAAAGACCTCCGGAAAATTCCCTTACTATGGGGACTAACTCAATGGGAGGAGTTTTGGAGTCTAATTCTTTGACTCTCACAATATGGTATAAACACCCTTTATAGATCATCTTACAAACCTTTAGACAAGAAATAATACAACCTCTAGGAATAGAACTTCCCCCCTTCCACTCTAAGACGGGTTCATTAGGAAAGTCAAACTTGATAACTCTAGTCCTAAAATCAATGGAAGCAAAACAAGCATACTACCAATCCATCCCCAAAATAACATCAAAACAAACCATATGAAGCTCTACTAGTTCAACATGAGTAACTCTATTGGGCAACATTATAGGACAATTTCTGTATACCCAAAAGGTTCTTTTAAGATATCGGAAAAAATATCAAACCTTCTAGCTACCAAAGGAGTAACAAAAGATAAGGTAGCACCCGGATCAAGTAAAACATAAACATAAATAGAGAAGACTTGTAACATACCGGTCACCACATCGGGAGAACTCTCTTTTTACCCCTAGAATGGAGAGCATAAAAGCGATTCTTTTTCGGAGCATCAACATTTGAACCACTTGCTTGTCCACTCCGCTTGTCTTGCCCCTTCAAATTAGGGAAATCTCTAACCTTTTGACCACTTTTACCACATCCTAAGCAATTCTCCGTCCCAACTAGACACTCTCCCTAATGTTTCTTGCCACAATTTCGACAAGTTGGCTTCTTGCTTGGTGAACTAGTACCGCTTCCTTTTTGAGACTTAGGGTTAGATAACCTATCATCATGAGCCTTAGGGAACTTAGAAGGAACTTTATTAGAGAACCTCTTTTTGAATTTAGGCTTGTTTTGGATATCCAACTTCCCCTTTGATGAACAACTTTCAAAAGACTTGGCCCTCTTGGCCTCTCTATTCTTCCTCCTTAGTCTACTCTATTCCACTTGTTGAGCATAAATCATTAGATGGGAAATATTCATATTATCATGAAGCATAGCCGAATGACATTCTTCCACCAAGTCATCGGACACTCCCGTAAGAAAATGACTCATCCCATCCCTTGGGTTTGACACCAAGGATGGAGCATATTTGGACAATTTAGTAAACTTTAAGGAGTAGTCAATAACACTCATATCTCCTTGGCGAAGGTTGATGAATTCTTCCACCTTAGCTTCCCTCAACTCTCTAGGAAAGAACCTATCAAGTAAGGCCATTTTGAAAATCTCCCAAGTCACTGGCCCACATCTTAGTGCCCTATTATCCCTTCATTGAGTGTGCCAAGTTTGCGCCACATCTTTGAGTTGATAGACGGACAACTCGGCCTTTTTCATTCAGAGTCACACCCATATCAAACAAGATTTTGTAGACTTCATCAAGCAAGTCTTGAGGGTCTTCATCCACTCTTGACCCGAAGAACATAGGAGGGTTCATCCTAGTAAAATCTCTTAGATGAGAAGCCATAGTGCTGGTATGATGAGTCATTCGGGATCCATCTTCCCGATTCACTTGGGCCATCTTGGCTTGGCATTGAGAAGTTACAACATTAGCTTGTGAAGTCATTACTTGGGACAAATTGAGAAATGCCAACCTCACCTCCCCGTCCGTCATAGGGGGAGTAGGAGAAATCGGAACTTGATCACACATAGGTACTTGCTTAAGTGGAGGCACTTGTTGGTTTTGTGGAGGAGCTTGGTTTTCATGTGCTCCACATTAGCCACTCCTTCTTCGGCCCTTCTTGCAGCTGCCCTTCGATTATTCATACCTATAACCACAATAAAAGTTTTAGGTGAAAGCAAACATAAAGTAGACTCTAGAGGCACGACATAGGAATACAAGAAGATGAGGATTTCCTAAGCATCACATAGTTTCTCATTCATAAGTGTGGCACGCTTCACAATTATGAATAAGAATTTACGTAGACATGGTTTAATGAGACATCGATCCTAAAGATATTCAACCTTATGCTATGATACCAAGTTTGTCACATCCGAGGAGCACCCCCTAGACGTAACCGGCGTCGTCATCCTCGAAGAGAACTAAGACTAGCCTCTTAGCATTCGTCATAACATATCATAGGTTAAAATGTGGAAAATTTAAAACTTTTCATTTATTTCTACATTGAGGTTTACATAGAACTCTCGCTTACAGATAATATGTACATAGGTGTAACACTGCGGAAGTTCCATGACTTAAACTAGAGCTTCATCTATTGAATAATGATTTAAATTATGTTTCCAGACCTATATTAATGTATTAAACTCAATTAGGAAAGGTTAGAGCCAAAACGATAAAGAAAGACTTTGACATCCAGAAACTAGCTAATATGAACTAGTAGACGTTCCTATGTTTGGTGAAGGTTTGGGAGTGTCAAATAAAGTCCAAAACTTGTAAAAAGACTTTAAATAGGTAAAATATGGTACAAAGGGTCCAAACGTCTAGTAACGACTCCCCAAGGACTGCCCGAAGGGTCCTTGAGAAGGACCCACACCTTGGCGAGCAAGCTGCCAAAGCAGTTTGCGACAGCCAAGAAGTGGAGGCAGCCATGCGTCGCGCAGCTTACACGAGGAAGGAAAATTTTTTGCCTCGCGAAGCAGGGCCTCCACGAGTTCCACTGCCTCAACTCGGATTTTCAAAAGTAAATATGAAATTGGCCCCGGGACGCGCATCCACTTTCCAGATTCGTTCGCATCGTTTTTAAGTTAATTTAACTTCACAAAAGACCCAATTAAGTGAGGGGTATTTTGGGTAATTTAGAGGACGAGTTTATATTGCTGTTAGGTGAGTTTCAATCCACTTTCACGCACTTCGAATCAGAATTGGCAAATCCATCTCACCTCTCTCAAAAACTCTCTCTATTGAAACTCCATTGAAGAAAAAGACAAGTTTGAGGAAGAAGACGAAGAATCCAAGATTTTTATTCAAATTCGTGGAATAACCATCAATAAGGTATGTGTTCTTCACTCTTGGAATTCTTTTCCGCAAGATGTCCTTTCTAAGATGATTTCCAACAATTCAGTCCTTAGGTTTTTTGCCCTACAAACGGGTTTTCTTCCTAACTCGAGATTTGTGACTAATGATGAAAAACAATGAATTTCTACGGTTAATTAAGTATGCATTGTTGAATAATTGATATTGTAATGTTGGTTTTCGTGTGAAGCATGTTCCTTCTTAAAATAATGGTTTATATTATGTTGTACCTATCACTTAATGTCATGTAAATGTTGGGGTTGGAACTATAACTTAAACGAACTCATAAATAAACCTTTTCTTTATCCCTAACTAAGAATTGGTCTTGTATATGACTAGAGTGGTTGGGGTTGGTTATGTTATTGTGTATTTCACTATATTATGGGATAATTGTGGTGAATTGAGTGTATGTTCTTGATGAAGATTCTTGGAAGCAATAGGTAAGTGTTCTAAAGTCATGATTGTTCTATTATGTGGATGTTGGCCTATAAATGATGTTGTTATGAAATTGAAGTATGTATGATGTTTCTATGCATATATGTTGGGCTATGAATATGTTGAATGTTGGATCATGGTAAGGATATGATAATATAAGCTCAATGAGTCATTCTCCAAAGGGGGGGGGGATGGTGTTCTTAGGTACCAAGGGAGGTTATGCGTATCATATTTATAGGATTTGAGGAATCGAATTCTAGAAGAAGCCCATGGTTCCCGTTATTCTATTCATCCGGGTTCCACCATAATGTATCATACCTTAGGGAGGCCTATTGGTGGGATGGTTTAAAAAGGGATATAGCGGAGTTCGTTGCTAAGTATTCAAATTGCCAACTAGTTAAAACCGAGCATCTAAAATCGCGTGGTTTAACCCACATCATGGATGTTACTACTTGGAAGTGGCAAGACATCAATATGGACTTTGTTGTTGGGTTGCCTCAAACCCGGAGGCAAAATGACTCAATATGGGTTATTGTGGATAGGTTGACCAAGTCTGCCCGCTTTATCCCCTTTAAGTCTACTTATACGACCGAAGAGTATGCAAGAATCTACATTAATGAGATTGTGAGTCTTCATGGGATTCCTTTGTCCATCATTTCGGATAGAGGTGCCCAATTCACTTCTCGTTTTTTGAAAGCTTTTCAAAAGGGTTTAGGTACTCAAGTGAAGCTTAGTACCGCTTTTCATCCTTAGACAGATGGTCAAGCGGAACGTACCATACAGACCCTAGAAGATATGTTAAGAGCCTGTGTTATTGATTTCAAGGGAAGTTGGGATGATCACCTACCATTGAGTGAGTTCTCCTACAACAATAGTTACCATTCGAGCATCTCCATGGACCTTTTGACGCTCTTTATGGTAGAATATGTAGGTCTTCGATTGGATGGTTTGAGGTTGGTGAGTCCTCACTCCTTAGTCCCGAGATTATCTATGAGGCTATAGAGAAATTTGGGTCATAAGAGATAGATTGAAGACAACCTATAGCCGACAAAAGTCTTATACCGACAATAGGAGAAGAGATCTTAAGTTTAAAATAGGTGCTCACGTCTATTTGAAGATTTAAACTATGAAAGGGATGATGAGATTCGGTAAAAAGGGGAAGTTAAGTCCCCGGTATGTTGGTCCTTATCAGGTTTTACAACGGGTCAGAAAATTTGCCTATGATATGAAACTACCTAGTGAACTAGCTACGGTTCATCTGGTGTTCCATGTTTCTATGCTCAAGAAATGCATATCTGACCCGGTGTCTATTCTACCTTTTGAAGGTTTAGGGGTGGACGAGAACAGCTACTATGAAGAGGTTCCGGTTGAAATCCTAGATCTCCAAGTCAAAAAGTTGAGGAACAAAGAGGTTGCCTCCGTAAAAATCCTATGGAGGAACCATCTTGTTGAGGGTGAAACATGGGAGGCCGAAGTCGACATGAAATCCTGCTACCCTCATATTTTTACTCCTTGAGGTTAGACATTCCTCTTAACAAAGAATATAATGAATAATATTAAATTGACTTGTTTTCTAAGTAGGTGCATGTTTTGGTAAAAGTTGTACCAACTTGAGTTTTAAGAAAATGCGTTCATACTCTATTTTTGCAGTTATATGGAATGTGTATGTATGTTGTCTTCTTAAGATTTTGTTGTTTTTTTGTTGTCTTGAGAAGAATGATAGCATGGTAGCTCTTTGGTGTATTTTGAGCTCTTGTTGATGTTGAGAAGGAAATTTCTCATTATGTGTTATGAAATGTTGAGCTCTTATATGTTGTGCATTATGAATTGAGTTGCTATGTGTAATGCTGTAATATGTGTTGAAAGAAGTTGTGAAGTACTCTTACGAGCTGTGACTCATTATGATTTTTTTTTTTTGGTTGGGCTTCTAGTATTGAGTCTATCTTTACCCTTCAAAAGATTTTAGTGTCATTCGGGGACGAATGTTCCTAAGGGGGGATAATTTAACACTCCGGAAGTTTCATGACTTAAACTAGAGCTTCATCGATTGAATAATGATTTAAATGATGTTTCCAGACCTATATTAATGTATTAAACTCAATTAGGAACAGTTAGAGCCAAAAAAACAAAGGAAGACTTTGACGTCCGAAAACTAGTTAATTTGAACTAGTAGACGTCCGGAAAGTAGTTAATTTGAACTAGTAGACGTCCCTATGTTTGGTGAAGGTTTGGGAGTGTCAAGTGAAGTCCAAAACTTGTAAAAATACTTTAAATAGGTAAAATATGGTACAAAGGGTCCAAACGTAAGGTAAAGACTCCACAAGGACCACCCGAAGGGTCCTTGAGGAGGACCCAAACCTTGGCGAGCAAGCTGCCAAAGCAGCTTGCGACAGCCAAGATGTGGAGGCAGCCACACGTCGCGCAACCAACACGAGGAAGGCAAAAACAAGCCTTGCGATGCGGGGCCTCCACGAGGTCCACTGCCTCAACTCGGATTTTCAAAATTAAATATGAAATTGGTCCCGCGACGCGCAGCCACTTCACAGATTCGTCCGCGTCGTTTTTATGTCAATTTAACTTCACAAAAAGACCCAATTAGGTGAAGGGTATTTTGGGTAATTTAGAGGACGAGTTTATATTGGTTTTAGGTCAGTTTTAAGCCACTTTCACACACTTCAAATCAGAATTGACAAATCTCTCTCACCTCCATAGAAGAAAAAGACAAGTTTGAGGAAGAAGACGAAGACTCTAAGATTTTTATTCAAAATTCGTGGAATAATCATCAATAAGGTATGTGTGCTTCACTCTTGGGATTCCATTCCCCAATAGGTCCTTTCAAATATAATTTCCAACAATTCAATCCTTAGGGTTTTTACTCTACAAACGGATTTTCTTCCTAGCTCGAGATTTATGACTAATGATGAAAAACAATGATTTTCTATGGTTAATTAAGTATGTATTGTTTAATAATTGATATGGTAATGTTGGTTTCGTGTGAAGCATGTTCCTTCTCGAGATAATGGTTTTGATTATGTTGTACCTATCACTTAATGTCATGTAAATGTTGGGGTTGGAACTATAGCTTAAAAGAACTCATAAATGAACCTTTTCCTTTATCCCTTACTAAGAATTGGTTTTGTATATGACTAGAGTGGTTGGTATTGGTTATGTTATTGTGTATTTCACTATATTATGGGATGATTGTGGTGAATTGAGTGTAAGTTCTTGATGAAGATTCTTGAAAGCAATAGGTAAGTCTTCTAAAGTCATGATTGTTCTATTATGTGGATGTTGGCCTATAAATGATGTTGTTATGCAATTGAAGTATGTATGATGTTTCTATGCATATATGTTGGGCTAGGAATATGTTAAATGTTGGATCATGGTAAGGATATGATAATGCAAGTTTATGATGTTTATCTTGTATGCCTTACACACTATGATTATGATATGTTAATCTCACAAATGAAGGGTTGTGATGAAAGAAAATTCTCATCTAAACCTAAAGATCTTATGATCATGTTTATACAAGGAGTTAATCTCCTATGGTTTATGATAAGTTTAATGATAAATAATAACTTAAAGGTTACTCAAAAAGGGACTTTGGCTTAGCACCGAGTGAACTAGATATGAGAGGTGTCCCTTCCCAAGTTGGAAGGTAGGTTCACAATGACTCTCATGAGATAAAGGCTGCATGTAATGTGGAACTATGGGTCTCTAATAATCTCCTAGTTCTTGAACTATGTTTCCACCATAGGAACACTAGCTAATGGATCCACCTAGAATGCTATGTTCATGTTTTTGTTCTACTTTGGCCGGTAGACCACCTTCTTTCGGTGTGGAGTTTCATAAAACCGGATTCCATGTTTAGCTCACATGGTCTAATGTCGGTTAAGGAGATTGTTCCCTCAAGTAAAATGAAAGACAAGTAAATGGACATCGACTCGTGTAACTTGAGGAGTTTACTTAGTATAGGTAGGGGTATGAGACTCTACCTAGACATTGCACAAGTTGACTCTAAGGGAAGTCCTAGGAGATTGTTCTTATGTGATATGATGACATGAAATGTATGATACCTATGATATATGATGTTACTTTTATATGATATTGGTTATGTTGATGAGCATGTTGTTGGTCTATATTACTATTTGAGGTGATGACTACTTATGTTACAAGTTGTATGGAACAAAGTATGTCTTATGGTCTCCTATATTGTTTACTTGATTATATGGGTTATGGGGCTTCACATGATCATTGCACTTGTAGGCTTTGGATGGTATCATTTGGTAAGTATGTTGCATGTTATATTGATATGAACAATTTAATGTGAAATGTTAATATGACTCTATGAGAATATGTCTTTGGTTATGATCTTGTTTGATGTTGTTGTGATCCTTATCTTGTATATGCTCTATTGTATGTGCATCAAATGCTTTCAAATGACTTAGCATGATTTCTAATGAAATAGTCCTTTTCCTGCATGACCTTAAATGTTTTATGTGCATATACCCATACTTAGTACATGTGGCTACTAACCCCTTAATTTATATAACTACAATGTAGGTTCCGACCATTGAAGGTTAAGAAGGTCCATTGAAGAAGATTGGAACCCTTTCTCCTAGTGTTGGTAGGTCCTAATGTTTGGGGATTCTATCTTTTCATGATTCTAGCTATGAAGACTTTAGTTGTTTTATGAGATACTCTTTATTTCCTTTTATCATTTGGATTCTATTGTATTAAGGCCTATATGGCGTATTGACTTTGTATTGGCTAAGCCCAAGAATCGTATTCTTAGATGGTTTTTATGTGAGACAGTTTTTAGACTATCGTATGTATGTTGATTATGTTGCTAAAAGAGAAACCTAAGTAAGATTCTATGTGAGAGGTCTATGTATACCTCAATATATAATAAGCGAGAAGTCTAATTATACTTCACTTAGTATATGCAAAAGTTTTAATTTTCCACAAATTTTAGCCTATGACATGTTATGACAAATGCTAAGGGCTTGTCTGAGTCCTCTGCGAGGACACCGAGTTACATCTGGGGATGCTCTCAGGATGTGACAATAGGGAGTTTACATAGACTCCTCGCAATTGAAGCACTACAGAGGCTTCTACTTTTATTTCACATACATAATATAGGAACATTATCTCATAAGAAGTCTAGCATAATTCTCATATTAAACCATCTAAAAATGAATACAATACTTGGGCATATCCCATACTTCATTACAATGATAGCAACATATGGGCTTATACAACAACCGTATCCAAATGAGAAAGGAAAGAACTCAATGTATTAAAACTAAAGCAACAACAATAGCTAGATAGTTGCATCGTCCTTGGAATGTGAGGACCTACCAAACTTGGAGAATAGAATTCCAAGTATTCTTCAATGGCCCTCTAAAATCTCAATGGTCGAAACCTACATAAATGTAGAAAACATAGAAAATGGGTTAATACACCACTTGTACTAACTATGGAAACATGCACATAAAATATTTGAAAGAATGCATGAGAAAGGGAGATTTACTTTAGAAAACATGCTAAGTCATTTGAAAGCCTTCAATGCACATACAAGAGAGCATATAACACATAAGGATTACAATAACTCAAGTCATGCTCATAATCAATATATCTCAACATAAGAACCATATCAACTTCAACATAAGAACTATATCAATCTAACAAGTCGAATAGTTGACATCAACATAAGCATACAAAACCCTTGCCAACAATCCCATCCCAAACAAGTGCAATGCTTATGTGAAGTCCCATAGCCCCACACAACCAAGTAAACAAGATAAAAGATCATAAGTAATGCTTTGCTACATCATACATATCATCATAGATAGTCATCACTACATATAGGAATTTAGACCAACATCATGTTCAACAATATAATCATCATCATGTAAGAGTACCATCATATAAAGTCAACATTATACATTTCGTAATATCATACATAAGAACAACCTCCTAGGACTCCTCCTAGATTAAACTTTTGCAATGTCTAGGTAGATTCCCATACCTCTACCTCTACTAAGTCAAATCCCTTAAGTCACCCTAGTTAGTGTTCACTTTGTTACTTCATTTTAATTTCGGGAACACTTGCCTTAACCGACATAGACCACAAGATATAAATGTGGAATCCGGTGTCAGGAAACCATACACCAAAAGAAGGTGGACTACTTGTCAAGGTAGTACCAAAACATGAACATAGCATTCTAGGTGGATCTACTAGCTAGTATTCCTACGGGGGCAACATAGTTCAAGAACTAGGAGATATGATTGGGACCCTCTTTATGCACATTGTATTATAGTCTACAATCTCATGAGTACAATAGTGAACCTACCTTCCCTATTTGTGAAGGGACACTCCTTAGTACTAGTTCACTCAGTGCTAAGCTAGAATCCCTTTTTGAAATGTCTTTAAGCCTTTATTATTCATCATAACTTAGTTTATGTCATAGGATCATCAGCTCAATAGGAATTGCATGAGAATATACTTTCAATACAACCCTCATATGGAAGATTAGCTCATCATCATCATCATGTCATAATAGGGCGCATAGGCAATTCATAACCAACCTTATATCATTACATCTTAAGCATAATCTCACAATAACATAGTCAAGACATTTCAATATCATCATCATACCAACACCTATCTAATTCAATCATAATACATGCTTCAATTGCACTTCATCACCAAGTAAAATCCATCACAATTGAAGTAAAGGATCAAGATCACAATGTCTTACCAATTTCTCCTTCAAAAGCCATCATCATTGGTCTTACCCTCAAACAATATAATTTAATCAATAAATAGGTGTAAAAACATCATTCAATAGTGATTAACACAATAAGTAACTCAATTGCATCACTACTAATCAATTCAACAAGAGTTTATCACTTAGGGTTAGCAAATTTGGGTCAATTCATGATCTATTCCACATATTAGGTTTATATCAAGAAAAAATGTAATTGAACAATAATACAACATAATCTAATCATAATAATCAAAGTAAAACATAAACCACACAATTTAGAAGATCAAATTCGTATTAGGAAGAAACCCATATGAAAACCATCTTTTTGAAATCAATTTTGGAAGAACCCTTTGGGGAAATGAATCCCAAAGGTGAAAGTTCCCATACCTTGATTTTCCTTGGAGATTTATGGAGAAAAGTGACCTTCTTGAAGACCTATAACCCTTTTACCTTGGTCTTTTTTGGAGTCTTCTTGGGAGAGAGAAAGTAGAGAGAAGGAAGAGCGATTTGGGTTTGGGAAAAGTGAAGTGTTAAGTTGGGTTTAGGCTTAGGGTAGTTTATATAGTGGTTTAAATAATCTAATTAACCACCCCTAATCCCTAATTAACCCCAAACTAACTAACTTAATTAAATTAAACAAATTAAAACTTAACAAAAAAGTGCAGGCCTGACCTACGAGACCACGACCTACGATCCGTAGGTCAGTCGATGGGTACTGTTCCCCTCCGTCCTGCACATCCGTAGTTTGGATCAGAGAGTATGCATTAGACCTTTATGGAAATTGACTAAGTGTTGGCCGACGGAGGCATCGTCGCCCCGTCGTCCATCCTACGCTCCATCGATGGTAGGTGTAGGTTTTGCTGTCTTTTGAATGCTTTTTGGTCATTTGGAAAGGGTCCTACTCAAGGACCCTTAGGGTGTTCCTTGGGTATTCGTACCCATACGTTTTGACCCTAAAAAAGTTCTAATACGTGTTTAACACCTTCTCATCAAATTTTATTAAATTCTGACTCCTAAAACCCCATCAAATAGGCCAAGGCACACTAATACCTTTTCACTAGTCTCCGGACGTCATGGACGTTGCTAGATGTTTTGAATCTAAAACATTCTAAATGACTTATACACCTTATTTTGGACCTTAAAACAGTGTTAAAACCTTTAGATACTCATGTGTGGCTCTAAATTAGGTTTTGGACTTTTGGTGTATTACAACCTTCCCTCTAGAAGTCACCCCATGACATCAACACCTTGTACACTCCATCTAGAAACTTTTTGGGATGTTCTCCCACCTTAGAATCAAGGAAGATAAGAGGATTCATCCTCAAAAAGTACCTCAAACTAGAGGTCATGGTACTCTCAAGAGCATTCATCCTAGGCCGAGTGTCTCTAGTCACTTGAGCCATCATGACTCAGGCTAGGGTAAGGAGAGCCTCTCTAATCTCTCCATTAGTCATGTCTGGGGGATCCACCGGAACCTCATCTCCTTTACCCACTATAGGTACTTTATCACCTTGAGGAAACTGAACACCTTGTGGAACTTGTCCACCTTGGGGAAGAATTACCTCAATCACTTCTTCCTCATCAACTCTCTTTGCCGGTGTCCTCCTTGTATTCATCTCCTATAAACACAAGAGAAAAGGATTAAGAAAGAAAACTCATAACTTTTAACTCTACGGTACGACACAAGAGTAGAGAAGAAGAGAAACTCTATTGTCCTATAGCCTCTTGCTCATGGGTGTGTCACAACTCACACTGATGAACAAGACTCTACTAGACGTGGCTTTTACAAGTCTTGAATCCTAAGGAATACTTCAAAATCTTATGCTCTGATATCACATTGGTAATGACCCAGGAGCATACCCTAGAAAAAATGGCATTCCCCAAGTCCCACACAACGTGCTGACCTCTCCGATGTCTTATACAAGCCCTTAGACATCATTCATCGCATATGTATATGAAAAGTAGTGCAGAATTAAAATTTTTCACAACAATAGTTCAAATGTGTTTTTATGGAAAACATAAGAACTAAGTCTCTTTGTAGCCATCTTAGACACATGAATATATTGGGCCACAGCCCATACATCAAAAAAATAGAAATACTAAGTCTATTACAACATCTTTTGAATATAAAATCTAGACATAATTATGTCCTCGACACAATTGAGGATATACCAAAACTTGCTTGAAAGGATTCTAGTTTCCAAGCTTCACTTCAAAGGACTCCTCTCAAATGCCACCTACACCTTTAAAGATGAAAAAACATATGGAATTAGAAAATTAAATGTACTAAGTAGGTGATATGCAATAAAACCATGCTAAACAGACATTTGTATAAAATATGCTCTTTTGAAGAAAACTTCATAACATTAGTATAAGAACCACTTTAAACATAAACTTCACATATAAGCATATAATCCAAGTAATCCACATAATAGCATTAACATTACATCAAAACACATAAGCATATAACTCTCCTACCAAATGTTATCCCAAGACTTACTTAAGTTAGACAAGAAGAGACCGCCCATACACCCTCTTCAAACCTACCTAAATAATCCTTAAGACTAGCTAAGATAAGTTTATTCTCTTTTCATTACATTAACTCACCACCTAAGGTTACTTTAAGATTCACCTAAGTAAGACATGAAGAGACCGTCCATACACCCTCTTCAAGCCTACTTAAGAAACCCTCAAAGCTACCCTAGATAGGGATACTCTTAGTCAATTTACATTAACTTAAGTCCTAGTCATTCATTAAGTCAATTAATATACAATTAAGAATTTAGAGGACTTCACATAATGGTCTTGGAAAAGACCTAGGGAACCTACATACTAGCATCTTCAAAACCTACTCGTTCCATGTCTAGATAGAGTCCCATTCAACTACCTAAATGTTGTAAAACTTCTCCAATAGTAGAATGTATTCCATATGATGAGAATAGGAATTAACCGACATAGACCATACTAGCTAGGCATGGAATCTAGAGTCTACCCTACTCCGATGGAGGGTGTTCAACTTGAAAATGGTAGAACTAGGACACATCCAATGTTGGCACATGGTTATGGAATATCAAGGGTTTCTTTGTACTCTAGTCTCAACTTAAGTAGAGTCACTCCCACACCATATTATCTCGGTGCTAGCCTCATTTCTCATAGAGTAAGTTCAATCACAACACCAAAGATGGTCCTAAAGGGCTGCCACTCAATGTTCTATATAATCATAGCTCAATGAATTTTTTACAGATTGTTTCATGCTGTTCCAGCCAACCTATTCCTTAGTCCACCATTCACACAAGAAGTATACTATTACTACTTTCCACTTCAAGGATATATCAACCTCCTTTCTATATTGAAGGTTCCACATACTAGACCTTCTTCACATGTTCAAGGTCTTTACTCAATCAGTTACACATACATGACAAAGGTTCTTTAGCCTACTAAGTCAAGAGTTCATATTCATACACTTTCATGTATCAATAGAGGGTCATAGGTCTACCAATCAAGACACACACATTATCATCATATATAGACATATTTAGATTCTTTCGTAATCACATATATCAAACTAGAAGAAGTAATACTTCAATTTCACATGTACCTATTCACATAATCCTTCACATTGATCATATACAAGCTACAACATGATAGCATAACAATTCATATAATAACAATAACAATAATGCCAACAAGGCCTTGTTCATCAGAATTAATACACATAAACACCACAACCATAAGTGGACCATGCCAATCAACAAAATTCAAGACCTATACTACACAACATAGAAGAGATTAGGTCAATATACCACCATTCCATCATCAACACCTCCATTCCTTAGCCATTCCAACCAATTCAATTCACAAGGCTCTTACCAATAGCCATATACACCAATTCAAGCCAATAATCAAACCATACAATGATATAACAAGAAACCATATGAAAATCACTAAATTGAGGCAGACTATATACAATTCTAACATGATCTTTACATAATTCAATAGCCCAACAGAATCTACACAAGAATTCAATACAATTAAGCCTTGATCAAATCCCACATTAGAGCCAAAAATAGGAAATCATGATTTGCATGAGATCATAGAGAATTTGATCTAAAATCAATCAATTAAAATCAATTATATCACAAATCATTGATTCAAAACGTTTTATGCAAGAATCCATGGCTAGAATTTAAAATAGAAGAATTCATGTTTTTGACCATCTTTGAAAACCATTGAAATGGACTCCTTGAAAGAAAGAAGATTCAAGGATGAAACACCATACCTTAATTGAAGAAAAGCCCAATAAATTTGGAGAAGAAATCACTTGATAATTCACCTTCTAGCTTGAGCTTGAGTTTGGCCTCTAATGGAGGTTTGAGAGAATTTGAAAGCGAAAAGGGTTTTGGAATTTTGATTTCTTATTGGGTATTGCGGTTTTGTCTTGGGAAACGGGTTAAATATGACTTAAAAAACGTCTATAACCTTCTCCCAAAGTACGCAAAATACCCCCACATCAATTGGACCTTTTTAGACATGTCAAACTTAAATTAGATTTTCAGAATTATCGTCGGGAAACAAGTCCGCGATGCGAAGCTGTTCCCACATGATTTTTGAAAATAAATTTCAAGACCGTAGAGTCCACGCTGTGGCCCATAACGCGGACCAAAATATGGTCCTTGATGAACCAAGTCCGTGACACGGACTGGTTCCTCCCATGCCTAATTGGCTGCTGCCTTGGGAAACTTGCTTGCTCAAGGTTGGGTCCTCCTCAAGTACCCCTACAGAGGTCCTTGGGGAGTTGTACTCGGATGTTTTGACCTTTAATAGGTTCATTTAGCTGTTAGGGTCATCCCCACTGATTTTAGACTCCAAACAACACATAAAACATGCAAAGGCACACTAGAATGCGCAAGAACGTCTCAAGGCTATCTTTCGAATGTCTTGGACGTCCTTGGACGTTTCACTTCGAAACTCTTCCAAACTCAACATACTGACGTCTAACACTATAATTAATAATTTTAAGACCTTATGAACTCCTGACACACATGATAGGCTCTAGTTTTACCTAGTTCGTTTTTAGGGGTGTTACATGAACTAGATATATAATAAATTAGTCTCATTAAGAGGTCAAAACAACAAATGATATATATTGTTCAAATAGGGTATTTATCCAAGTCATTGGAACATAAGTATTAAGATGAAATCAAAACAATAAAAGTTAAACTAAATGATAATCTTTACTATTATTAATAAGGATCAAGGAAGAGAGTCAATAATATCAATAAAAAACAAATGACAATATTTAGAGTAATGAATGAGGATAAAGAAATAAATCAATAAAATCAATAAAAGTATATGACAATCTTTACCTGTCACGCCCCGAGGGTACTCCCTGGACGTAAAAACAGGACATAGGATCACGAGCCGCCCCAAGTTCAAGTTAACCATCAGCTGATTATATCCTAAGCATACTAAAATATTACTGAATAAATATACTCTACAGAAGCCTAAACAGTGATAACTAATAGTGGGGAATACCCAATACTAATCTTTATATATAGAAGAGTATAAGTTATATAAAACCTGGAGGATTAAAGTCGAAACTAAAACTAAATCTAGTACTTTTTCTAAAAAGCCTCTAACTGAGTAAAATTACTGGGATGTGTCCAAATCTAACTCTAGAAAAGATGAAAACTGAATAAAAAGACTAAAGTGTAAAACAAGTCTATTGTCCTCGAAGTATTATGACTCACCACTGAAGCTGCTGAATTGGAGATCGGGAACCAATCTATGTGTGATCTGGATGCTGAGTACCTGAACCTTTATCGTAGAAGTATGTCGCGCAGAGAATGTGTCAGTACTTAGAATGTACAGAGCATGCATGATACAGAGTATAGCTAAATAAAATACATAATTATACAAAACATAATGAGCAATAATATAATCAGAATAAAATGTAAATACCGAAATATACTAAAGGCTAAGCTAAATGCAATGACCAAGTATTAATCATGAATATGAAATATTTATAATAAATGCTGAAATATAATTGAAGACCTGATCAAATGCAATTATATCTGAATGTGACATTACAATTAATGACATAAAACCATGTGAGCTAAATGTAGAGTCTGATGTATACGCCCCATCGAGAGGACCTAATATACCTTGACAGTGGTATAAAGGCATGAATGGTGTGATCAATAAAGTTTATGCCTCACATAGGGGACTGACTAACCTATAGGGCATGTAGTTCTTGGACTATAAGTGTAATTGACCCTAGTCCAACTTTGTATTAACCCTACTCCCGACTAGAATGTCTACAATAAAACATACCTAAAATAAACTGGATAGCTCAAGATTCTGACATGCTAACTTAAAATGCAACATTAAGTATTGATAATGAAACTTTTGAAAAAAGATGCATGTATATCTGTATATGTGACCTTGCAAGTTTAGTTCATTAACAAACACAACTAGGGTTCTCAATTTCATGCAAGGACTAAGCAACATGGTTACGAAAAAAATAATATCGTGATAAGGATTACTCTAGTAGCTAATTCACAATAAATATATGAAGTTCAATAACCATAATTCTAAACATGATATAGATAATTAAGAATCTGACTTAATTCTAGGGAGCTAATTGGTTAAAGAAACCCAATAGTGAAATTCCACATACCTGGTGACGAAATCTACGGAGAAATCCTTCGATTTAGGGTTTGAAAATTTGAAGAACACTGTTTCTTGTTCTTGGTGTTTTGGTCGACATCTCTTTTTCTTTTTGGTCAAAGTTTGTAAGCTTTTAGGTGAATGAGGGTTCTAGGTAGGTCTGCCTATGTTATAAGGCTAAAACTATGTGAAATAAACTACTTTAGGCATAAAACTAAGAAGTTGAAGTGCGAAATGAATCGGAAAAAGACCTAAGTTATCCTAACTTAAAAGGTATTGAACGCCACCCGTGGAGGTACCTACCGGCCAAAGGTCGAACTACCAACCGTAGGTAGGGTTTTCAGTCAAGTCTTTCCGATCGGGCTTCACTAAAACGAGCTTAACGTTTTACTCGGTAATGAGATTTTGCAAATTTGGTGAATTTGGAAAGACAATTCAATTTTCTATCACTAGGTAGGTCAGTGGCCACCTAATTCCTTTTGTGCTAAATAATATGACAATTTGAAGTTGACCTAACAATAATTTCTCTCTAACTAGTTGGTGATCCTCACCTACGGTTGGTAGATCCAACAATGGACCATACTCGTTGACTATGGTTGGGATCATAGACCATAAATATTTGATGCTCAACAACAGACCCTACCTATGGACCACGAACCGTCAATGGATTCTATGTACATTATTAATGAATTTTGATTGATGATCAATACTAGGGAAGTTACTTGATGATCTATAACTCTCTACTTTCTACCATATGTATATATGATATAATGTCTTGGATGGTAGAATAATCCTGTAGCAACTTGTATATAGTTTCTTCATGATAAAATGTATGTTTAGATACTGCCCTATAATGTATTAATGATTGAAAAGGGTGTATTGATCAATGATGATCAAAGGATAATGAAATGGTAAGAATGTGTCTTTCTCTCTACTTTTCTTATAGTATTGTAGTTAATGAAGCCTTGTATGGCATTGTGCGGTATGGTCCACTTATGGTGGCGGTGTTTACTTTATTGTCATTACATATGTGTTGACCATGTCCTTGAAGGAAAACTGATGAACATATGAATATGTGCTTATGATGATACTATGTGAAGTTTATGCCTACTTTCCTATTCTAGTTGTGATTTAGGTTGTATGCCTATTGTATAAGCATGTGTATATCCATGTTAGGGTAAAATATAGGTGCTGCCATTGATGAATTAAAATAGTTAATATCTCTTACCTATGTACCCCTATGTGAATGCATGAATAGCCAAAGCTAGGAGTCTTAAGTGTAATATGAAGTTGACTTGTCTCCTATGCTAAATGTGTTGTGTGGTCAATATTTGAAAGAGTATTGTGGTCTTAAGAGGGTGGCTGCCTCAATGTGTTGTTGATGGCCATTATGTGAACATGTTGACCAATTTACACACACACTCACACATTATGCATGTTTACAATGTAATAAATGTTTATAGTGTCTAATGAAAGGTTGTTCTCATATTCACTAGTGTCTACTACTATGTATGTAAAACATGTGTATGTGAAGTATGGTATGTATTCCTTAATAGGATGACTTGATAGGTGTACTAGTAAGGGAAAGGGTATGGGACCTTATCTATGCATTGCACATGTGTACCTTGATAGGATAGTTCCTAGGTTTGGTTTCTATGTGCATGAATATGAATGTATGGTCATGTGTGGTTTTAATGTGTTATGTGAAAGGTTTGTTAACATCTATGTATACACTCACACACATGTATGATTGTCTATTAAGTAGAGGGGCCTTGAGAGGGGTGCCCAATATTACCCTAAAACTAGATAGGTGCTTGAGTATGCTATAAGTATATGAAAATCAAATATCCTAAGCCTATGTTTTATGAAAAATGTAATAAAGGATTTTAAACAAAGGGAACTTAGCTTAGGACCGAGTGAACTTGACATTGAGAGGTGTTGACTTTCCTTGGAGGAAGATTCACCATTTGTCCCTCATAGAGTGTTGACTTCCCTTAAAGGACTACTCACCTATGGACCCACATGGGGTGTTGAATTCTCTTTTAGTAAGGTTTACCCATGTTTTCTCATGAGAGGAGGCCCAATTACCAAATAGTATGAAGAGGGAAGATCTATCTCTTAGTTCCATACACTATGCTTGCCACATAGGATCTAGCAAGTGATATCACCTACCTTGGCTAGGTAGGAACACCTTCCATTGGTGTAAGGCTCTACAACACCAAATTCCATGTTTAGCACCCATGGTATTAGTGTCGGTTAAGGCTATAGTTTCCCAAAAGTAAAATGGACAATGGAAGTAAATGACTAGGATCCTAACTAGGATGACTTGAGGGAGGTTACTTAGAAAAGGTGGAAGTAATGAACCCATATAGACATTGCACAAGGAGCTCCTTAAGAAGTCCAAGGAAGGTGACCTAATGTGTATGATAATGGATATGCCTTTATGCATGATATTTTAGAAGTTGTCTACTTTTTATGAAGATGTGCATGGTATGAATCTATGTGATGTGATCTTATCCTTATATGTACTATATTGGTCTAAATGACTATATGATGAAGGTCGTGTATTGACATGAATGAAGTTGTCTTTACTTATTATGAGGATGTATGAATTGTATGTTAAGGTTTGTGGTCTCATGAGGAGTTTACTAAGTATGTGTGGGGTTATGGGGCTTCATATGTAAATTGCACTAGTAGACTAAGATTGGGGCCATGAACAAGGTATTATAATTATGAATATGAAAGGAAGTAAAAGTATGTGTAAGTTGATATAGCTTACTGTAATGTCCTATATTCTTGACTTGAATGTGTCTTGTAATGGACTGTACTTCTATGATGATATGTGTTGGCTTGTGTAACTTGTATGTATGGTTTTCCTAAGGTGATGCATTGCACCAAGTATCACTAAAGGATTACTTGGGAGGTTGATGAATTAAAAGAAGGAGTTCACTGTTAAAAAGAATGAGCTCACTGTAAAGTGACCTCAAATGGGACTTAAATTCTATATGTGATTTTCTATGATTTTTGGCCTTTGATTATGTTTCTATGTAGTATATGGATGATATGAATGCTATTGTTTAAGGGTTTTATGAAGATTTACTCAAAAAGGCATGAAGTATGATTTTAAGAAAATGTCCCTTTTTAATGTATGTTTTTGCATGATTGCCATACTTAGTACAATCTTGTACTAACTCCATTCTTCTCTACTTTTTACACAAAGTGTAGGTTATGGATGCTTAAGGGATGTGTATATGATTGAGGAGCTTTATATGTGATTCCCAAGCTCGAGAAAAGGAATCCTTAAGTCCAAGGATTTCCTATATTATGATTTACTGTAAAGTGTTTAAATATTGTATAGTTATGTAATGTGTCTTAAGGGCAGTGCCCCTAATGTACTCTAATATTATTGAGTCTAAGATGTCAAAGAGACTTAAGGTCTAAGTATGTAATATGAATATTGTATATATATGAAGTAAAGTTTTTAGCATATGATATGCTATGAAAAGTTCTTAATTTCCCACTAAATTTACTATGTCAATGCGATGAATGATAACTATGGGCTTGTATAAGACCTCCGAGAGGTCAAGTACGCCATGTTACTTCTAGGGGGTCCTCCCGGGTTGTGACAAGTATATATTCATTTTAGATCAGTTTTCAGCCATTTTCACTCACTCAAATCAAATCCCCAAAACAAAACCCAAAAGCTCTCACCTCTCTACTTTCTCTCTCAACTCAACCTCCTTTGAAGGATCAAGGAATCTTGGAGAAGATGACCAAGTTCTCAACTTTTCTTCTCGTATTTTGTGAATTAAGTCTCTATAAGGTATGGGTTCTTCACTCTTGGGATTCCTTTCCTCAAGAGGTCCTTTCAGTGTTGATTTCTAAATAATCCAATTCCAAAGGTTTTCCTCTTCTAATGGGTTTTCTTCTAAACTTGAAATTAATGATTAATTTTATTGAATTGTGATTTCCTCTGGATAATTGAGTGTAGATTGTTGAGTAATTGATGTTAATTAAGGGTATTTTGTGTGGATCATATTCCTTTCCCAAATTCCCCATATCTTAGATCTTGCTTATGAATTTATGGGAATTGATGAATGTATTGATTGTTAGACTTGTCTTAACTATTCTAATTCGTTAATGGACTGCCTAGGGTAATTTGTTTTTTGGATTGGAGCTAATTCTTGATGAATTCATGATGAACCCTATTCCCCCTAACCCTAGGTTATGAATTGAAGTTAATTGGGATAGTGATAATACAATTCACCTAGTTCTTGTGTTAATTACTATTGCATGATCTTATTACACCTATTGATGGATGAAATTTGATTGGTTGAGGGTAAGAGCAATGATGATGGCTTATGAAGGAGAATTGGTGAGACTTTGAGACCTTAAACATTTACTTCAATTGTGATGGCTTTTATTTAGTGATGAAGTTCAATTGAAAAATGTCTTGTGATTGAATTAAGTAGGTGTTGGTATGATGATGAAATTGAAATGTCTTGAATATGTGATTGTGAGATTATGCTTAAGATTTAATGATATAAGGTTGGTTATAAATTGTCTATGTGCCTTATTATGACATGATGATGATGATATGCTAATATCATATATGAGGGTTGCCATGAAAGGACATTATCATGTGATTCCTAATGAGCTAATGATTATGATATACAAGGGGTTAGTCTCCTATGGCCTATACTAAGATGTGATGATTAATAAAGGTTTAAAGAAATTTCAAAAAGGGACTCTAGCTTAGCGCCGAGTGAACTACTAGTGAGGAGTGTCCCTTCCCAAGTAGGGAAGGTAGGTTCACTATTGTACTCATGAGATTGGAGATCGACTATAATGCAATGTGCATAAAGAGGGTCCCAAGTATATCTCCTAGTTCTTGAACTATGTTGCCCCAATAGGAATACTAGCTAGTGGATCCAGCTAGAATGCTATGTTCATGTTTTGGTACTACCTTGGCAAGTAGTTCGCCTTCTTTCGGTGTAGGGTTTCATGACACCGGATTCCACATTTAGCTCATTTGGTCTATGTGGATTAAGGCAAGTGTTTCCGAAAGTAAAATGAAGTAATAAACTGGACACTAACTAGGGTGACTTAAAGGGTTTGACTTACTATAGGAAGGAGTATGGGGCTCTACCTAGACATTGCACAAGTTGTGTAACGGCCTGTATTTTTGTATGTGGTAGTTCTATTCATGTTATACTTGACATATACTTATAGTGTAGGTGAGGGATCATGTTTCTTACATGATTAGTGTTGGTTTAAACTAGCTTGGAAGGTGATGTAATGCCTTGCACGTTTTAGCATATGTATTGCAAGTTAACTCCGATGGAAAGTATTTAAGTAATTATAGTAAGGTGGTAATTGAGCTAGCAGTTGCATCACCTACTTGATCTATATTATAGTTAAAGGGCCCAAGTTTGATTGACCAGATTTAGGCTTATATTTAGGGGCTCATTTGAAGCCCAAACATATTAAAGAAAATTGTGAATGAAAGAAGGCCCAGCAGCCAAATCTGCCAATTGGCCCATTATGGATAAAGCCCAAGTGAAACTAGGTAAGTGCATGACCTCCTAAGATTTGTTTTACCATGTTATTGGGCCAAGTGTGTACCACCTACTTGCATTAATCTGTCCCAAGTGGAATAAAAGAACAAAGGGAAAATGGAAAGCCAAGGTCCAATAATATTAAGTCCAAAAAGGCCCAAGTTAAAAGGACAAGCAGGTGGGGCACCTACTTGACATTATATGGCCCAAAATTGGTCAAGAGTGTCGGCCATAACACCTCCTTTTTCAAAGGATAAGGATCAAGTATTATTCTCCATTTTGAACTTGCAAAAAATTTCAGATTTCCTAAGTTCTTTCTTGGTCTCTCTTGGCTTCAATTAGCAGCCCTAAGACACCTTAGAGTTCTTGAGTGCTGTCTAATTTTTCAAGTAAGAGTTTGAAGGAGAGTTTGAATTCTTGAAGTACAAGTGTAGAGGATAAATTTTCAGAATTAAGGTAAGACTTCAACCCTTTGTTTTCCTCTCTTTGATAATGTTTGGCTTGGAGAATTTTGTATATATTATCAAGATTCATGATGCTGATAAATCTTTGAGTCAATATTCTCCTATTATGCTAAAACGATTTGAGATTGATAGTGGCGCCTTCTGAATATTGTTGTTGAGGGCTTGTTGGGTATCTCGGATAATGATTGTTTGAAGTTGTATTAATGTGTAGAGGGTAAGGGTGTGGTGGTTACCATTTATGTAAGGTTGTGTATGGGCCTGATTTCATCAAATATTTTTAGCTTACTGTTTGGAGACCTTATGTGATTAGCTGCTGATGTTAGCTTAATCATGACTTATGTTGTAGATTAGCACCCAATAAGGAAGGCTGAATCGTGATAGTGGTATTGGTCATAAATATAAGGTATGTACGGCTATTCGATTCTATATCCTTTTGGCATGAAATCTGCCACCTGCAATTAATATCAATGAAGTGATTCTCATAAGTTCTATTTCTAGAAAAGGAAGCATGGTGGCAGCGTACTATATCCAAATAGCTAACAATATTTCTGTCCCCATTCTAAGTACATGGAACTACTTCATTATATGTTCACTACTCTATACTTGTGTAAATTCCCCTTGTGCTGTTATAGAAATGGTATTTGCAAAAGAAAGTTTGATGAATCCTTCTCCTCCTAAGCAATGAAGTCAATTGTTGCCATTAAGGTCAAAAGTAAGGTGTTGATGGTTTCATTAGCTCCTTATGTCATTGTACTGCCTCCAAAGTATTGTTTTCATGTATTCCACTCCTGTTCCGTAAATTTCATGTCTCCAAGATGATTATGACCACCCACATCCAACATCTCAAAAGTGTTACGTTATCCCAACTAAAACATCTCAAAAGAGTTATGAACTGATTAACAATAATCTCAAAATATTAAAGAATCTAAGTGAAGAAATCTATTTAATTAAGGGTGGCAGCTCAGGGGCGAAAGCCTAGCATGGGCCGATCCCTATTGGTATAGAAGGGTGGCAGCTCAGGGGCGAAAGCCTAGCATGGGCCGATCCCAAGTTGTGTAATTATGAGGACCGCATCCCAGGGGTTAATACGCCTAGCATGGGTCATCCTCTTCTACCACTGATCAGCTGGTCACTTGTATCACATGCCCAACAAAGATTATAACATACAAAGAAGGTAAAGAAAAGAATGTAGCTTACTTGATTCCACAAGAGTAAGCAAAGGTGGTCTTCTCTCCTAATCTATGCACTCATATGTTGCTACTTGATTTCATTTGTGCCTTGTATTACATATACTTTTTGCCTTACATATTCAGTACATTTTTCGTACTGACGTCCCGTATTGGGGACGCTGCATTTCATGCTGCAGGCTCAGGTACTCCAGCTAGTAGACCTCCTCAGTAGGAGCACTCGAAATTCTGCTACTTTTGGTGAGCTCCAAGTTGATTTGGAGCTTTATTAAGTCCTTGGTAAATTCGTTTGGTATTGTATCGTAGTTAAGGGTAAGGCGGGGTCTGTCCCGACCTACTCTAGTCTTCTATCTTTTAGAGGCTTTGTAGACGTATGTACATGGTTCAGTTGTGTCTTAAGGAGTTGTGGCCTAAACGGCCAAGTCTTGTATATAACTTTTGAATCTACTTACGTAGGTTTGTATCGCTGCATCCAAAGTTAACTTGTCTCAATTGTTATAGTATATGCTCAGTAAGAACAGGTTGTAGGTTGGTTCTCTCGGGCCTTTAGGGCATCGGGTGCCTGTCCATCTTAATGGGTTTTGAGGCATGACAAAATAGATGAGTTGTGTAAAAGTGACTTCATGGTGTAGGAACAATGTTTTGAAAAATTCAGGATCAGATAGCCTACCTTTAAAATTCTTGGATAGAAGTTTACAGTTAACAACAAACATCAAAGGGTAGTGGGAGAAAATATTCATAACTATATCATCTGGCATTTTTGCACTCGCTGATAGACCACTATGTTCCTTTGCTCTTTTTCCATATCTAATGCCCTTAATTCTTTGTATTCTCATTTTTCGACTTTATTAAAGAAGACAACAAATGTTTTTCCCTAAAACAAGTTGGTGTTAAATTGTATAAAACATTATTAGCAAAATCCCCAAAGTGATTTGGTAGATTAATATGAACAATCAATGAACTAGATATGTGGACCTATAATAAATTATTCTCATTAAGAGATAAAAGATACAAATGATATATATCGGTCAAATTAATAATATCCCGCTTAAGATTGTCAGCCTATTTAATACATTCGTGAATGTTGTTTATTTAAGGACATGACACTTCAAGTCCATATAAGCAGACTATTAGTTAATTACCCAATCAATGTAGAACTCTAAGACTCGCCATCATGCCCAAGACCAAGCCTAAGCGAAATTGGAGTATGTATCAAGAGTCGGCCAAATAGACATGACTCTATTACCATGTAAAGATAAGGCACATCAGCACAAAAATTTTGCTCATAAGGGGACGATTATTACTAAGTCCATTGAAGGTTTATCATCATTTGGGATCCCGCTCCACGCTCAAGTTGGGTTGATCGTGAAACGGGCGTCAGAGTGTGTTAGATTCCCACTCAGGTTGGGAAACCAAATGGTTAGCTGGAATTGATTTGAGCAAACCTCCTCTCATGATCTAGATTTTGAGGTTAAGTTTGACCAAATGAACATATCTCTCCCCTTTGTAGGTTAATATATGGTGTGTGTAAAGATTTATTCACTTCCTTATAGATATGCCAACGGGGGGAAAATAGGGACGAAAAAAGATTTTTGTAGTATTTGAATTTTTCCAATCTTGTCCAAATTTGGAGGAAATAGGAGTCACCGAGGAGTAGAAAAATCTGGTAGCAATCCGGTGAGTTGTTTTATTTTTTGATTGCATGAAGAGTTAGATAACTCGTTAAGAAATGCATACAACATTACAAAATTAAATTTGGGTAATTAAATCTCCGGGAATCGATGTTAGCGTGAATGGTAATTTTCAGAGCGTAATTGGTTAGAGGGGCGTTGCGAAATGTGATTTTTGAATTCCTTCAGTTGACTCTCTAGTACTTTTTGTGCCACTCTGGTGGGAGCATTTCCATCTATGGCGGAGCCGCTACAGCGGAAGGATGGTCGCTATGGTTGGTGCAACGGGACTTAAAATCGAAGATAAAGATCAAGAGGTCACTGGTTCAAAAATTTTGCTTTGGAGGGCACTAGAGTCGCTCTACGCCGCCGCTACGGTGATTCAAATGTGATATAATGTCGTTAATAAACCCCTAAACGATCTTATTTGGCACTTTTAGATTATTAGAGCCAATGAACGACCCCCATGCGATTTCTACTCATTTTCTCCATTCTTAACAGTAAAGGTAAGCTTTTCACTCACCGAGTCTGTTTTTGATCTGTAGAACGTAACAAAATGGGTAAATATTGATGGCAGAGGGTTCAATTATGAATTCTATGGTTAATACAACCCTAAATGTGTTAGTTGGGAACATGGGTTTTATCTAGAGTTTTTGGAATTGTTAGAAATCCGGATAAGAAATGATTGTGGTTGATTCCCGTATTATATTTAATATTTGTAGACCAAGAACAAGAAGAATGAATCCGAAAAGGGAAGGATCAAGTTTCTTAGTGTTTCATGTTTTTTTTTGAGGTAGCTGATGGTAGTGATTCAATGTTTGTGTGATGTATGCTTGTTCTTGCTTCATTATGATAATTGTATATGTATGAATTTTGCAATTTTGTCAGAAACAAAAATATGTTGTAAGTTACTTGGTAGCAGAGAATGAGTCAACTTTTATTCGAGGAAGATCTATGTTCCACAATGTCTTAATATATCATGACTTATAAAGACATTACAATTGAAAAACCACTCTCACGGACTTGATGAAGATTGATCTCCGAAAAGCATATGACATGCTGAGTTGGGAATTTTAGAGGAATCTTTACTTGCTTATAGGTTTCCACATGGCTTTGTGAAGCTGATTATGATATGTAACACATCCTGTTAGACCCCTGATCTAAGTCACTCAATTAAATGGAATCATGGACAAGGTATTAGGCATGTTAACCTTGTCACTTGCATAATCCAAGGAAACAAATATGCAAGGATAAGTTGGCGATAGACTGTTGACGAAGTTAAGGTGTGCAAAATGGTACCATGGCTTGATTTCGAGGAAATAAGTGAGGACCAAGGACTTGATGGAAAGGATGATTTCTGAGTACTTGACAAGATAAAAGATTTACAATGTCATGTCGGCATGGGATTTATATTCAAATAAAGAACAAGGGTAAACGACCAACAAGACCAAGGCAACAATGGTTTGATGCAAATGTGAGATAAAGCAATGTCATAGATTTGTGACTCGGGCGTGGCAGAATTGAGTGGGAGAAACGAAAGGCTGAAAATTCTTAGTATGACAGTGTTAAACATGGGAGCAACTCGCCTAAAAGGCAAGAAATGTCAAAGTTAACCGGGGTTACAAAACACATACCAAGAACATGACCGTTGGTTACCAAAAGTACAGCATTATCTCATTTCCTGTGAAACTTGTTTTTGGTGTGCTTTTTGAATTCTTTTGAATATACCAAGTGGTTTTGGGGTGTCAACTACATAGTATAGTATAAGGCTAAGGCCAACAAGTATTTAGTTCTAATCACACCACTTGTCGGGAGTTGGTTGAACATAGTGTTATGAATTTGTAGGTTGCCTATGTTGTAATCTCAGGTTTTGATTGTTTTAAGTATTAGAAAATACTAATTAACGTCTCAAATCTAAGTTAAGGTCCTGTGTGATCTTAAAGTGGCAAGGTTGTTACGATTCGATAGTTTTACTTTATTCACTTTATTAATACAAGTTGGAAATTACGTTTTCTATAAAGATGGTTGTCTTAGCCTCATTTTTTATTTTCGTGGATTTATAATATGTTGCTTACTATTTTATGTTACTTAAAAATGTCTTTTTCTTTGTGTTGGAAGGCTAAAGTCAACAAGGTTGTTGGCAGCCTAAAGTGGGTTAAATACACGAACTATTTGTGTTCAAGGATCAGCCCCCTTACATTTGGTATCAGAGCAAGGTGTTTCAAGGAATCAGATGATGGTGATGAACGCTGAAATATGAGAACATGCACGAAGGATCTAAGATTTTGTTGGATTGACTAGGGAGCAGCTTGATGACCCAAACTTGGTGGATCTGTTCAGGCAGTTCTATGGTATGAAAATTGAATTTAAAAATTTTCATTCTGAAATAGGTTTATATCGGGCTGACATCAAAGAACAATCAGCGGAGAACCTTAATTTTTTTTTAGGCGGTGCATTTGAAAATTTATGGCGTGATGAAGGACAATGAAGAACTTCCAACTGAATTTGACAAAGTGTTGAAGGAAAAAGAAATTCTTTATGTTGAACTTTCAGTCTTGCATTTGGCCAATATTGGTTCTAGAACAAATCACGAGGACTCTTCAAAAGTGAAAATTCCTGAGACTAAGGCATTTGGAGGCACAAGGAGTGCCAAGAAACTTGAAAACTTCTTATGGGATATGGATCAATACTTAATTGCAGACCATGTACGTGATGAAGATATGGTGTTAATCACTACTACATATCTTACCGATGATGCAAAATTGTGGTGGCATACAAGAATGGTTGAACAAGTATATGTTGAACGTCCTAAGATTGATTTGTGGTAACTTCTGAAAAAAGAGTTGAAGGATCAATTCTTCCCTTGCAATGCAGGTTGGATTGCTAGGGACCGTTTGAAGACACTAAGGCATACCATATTTGTTAGAGACTATGTCAAGGAATTTTCTTGTTTGATTCTGGATATTAACGATCTGTCTGAGGAGGATAAATTGCATAATTTCCTCTATTAATTACAAAAATGGGCACATAATGAGCCAGAACATTAAAGATCTTCCTAGTTCAATTGCAGCAACATATGCATTGGCAGATTTTCGTTTAGGACGAGATGATATTGAATATTCTTCTATTTCTTATAAGTCTAAAGGGAAAGAGAAAGTGAAGGATTGGAAGAAGAAAGATCCCAATGTATAAGAAAAGGTTAAAGAAAACGAAAAAAAAGAGGTTGAATCGTCCAAAGGCAAAGAAAAATCTATGTTTGATGGATGCTTTATTTGTGATGGACCACCATGGAAAGAAACTTTCTAAAATGGGAAAAAATTGTCAACTGTTTATTAGCTGAGAGTGATGATTTCGAAATAGATGAGGAACCAACAGCATATGTTAATCCAATAAGTGTTTTGTTAGACAAAAATGATGCTGCGGTATCTCAATTTATTTCATCGGGGGCGATGAAGCAAACTTGTCGGGATGGTCTGTTAGATCCATGATCTAAGTCACCAATCTTTATCTATCGTATTATTCAAGTAGAAGACTTGTTCAGACTGAGATGCCAACACAAATGACTTATTTGTATTGAAAGCACAATGAGTATTTAAACTTGTAAAACCATATTGGTAAATCTTATATCCTCTTCCAAGGCGATCCACATCCCACCAATGACACATAAATAAACTTTTCGGTTCCCCACATGACCGAACTCATAAATGTCCTCCAATACACCTAATACTCCTTATTAGAGTTTGCATCATCTCCTCTCACAAGAACTCCTTTGTTCTGTGTTTTTCTCACAAGATCTTTTGTTTGAAACCTAAATCCATTCACCATAAAAATCGAATATCGATGCACCAATGGTTCAGGACCGACATCTAAGCTTATGAGTTCATTAGTTGCGCCCCTTGTGCAACTAGTACAAATATCTACAAAAATCAATAATACTTGTTCATAATGAGATGTCAACACTAATAGTAAAGTGTTGTCGGAGTAAACACTTACACGTGCACGAAACCAATCAACAAACTTGTCATTATTTATCCCTTGAGGTCTCGTTGAACCTTGTATTTCTATTTCTCTCATGTATTCCCTATGTTTTGGGTTACTTAAGATTAATTAAATTATCTCAATATGAAATTATGTTTGAATTAAAAAAACACTTACTCCATGAATGGTGAAACCTCTTCACAATTCTGCAGAACATACATACATGTTTGGTTGAACTCATCATGAGGTAGTCTGGTTCCATCTGAAGCCCCTATTGTTTGGCTACTTTTTTTAAAGATAGACATCTCACAATTTGATTCAAATCCATCATAATTTCTTGTTGGTTTATTTAACTTGGTTGAGATATTTTTTAAATATATTGATCCAAATGTATGGTTTTCCCTTGCCATATGACCTTGAACAATTGCACCTTATGGACAACATGGGTTGCGAACATCTGACTTAAGTGTTCCCAAATACCTATCTATAGAATTATTATTAATATGATTATAGAATATGACATTTTAAATAAATTGACATTCAAATTATAACTTATATGCTACCTCTCAATAGGGTACATATCCCGATATTGAACTGGTCCACCAAGTTTGCCTCTCTTGCCTAGTGTATTGGCAAATGAATCATGACATCAAAAAATGCCGGGAGAAAACCATTTGAAGTTTGCACAATATTATAGGAATTTCAGCCTCTACGATATCAGGATCTTCAATGATTAGAAACTTAGAGTATAAATTCTTGAAAAATTTTCATAACGCTATAATTGGTTCACACACTTCCTTAGGCAAGAAACCACGTATGACTATTGGTAAAATGTCTTGCAGTAATACATGATGATCATGACACTTTAATCCATGTATCATTTTCTCAAGAACGTTCACACACCTTGAAATATTTGATGGAAAGGCATCTGGAACCTTTAAATTAGCTAAGAATTCACATAACTTCAACTTCTCTTGAGAAGAAAATGCATAACAAGCAACTGCCAATAAAATATTATCCCCATCCTCAATTGGATGAAATCCTTGCCTACTTCCAAGGTCCACCAAATCATATCAACTTTTAAAAGTTTCCTTTGTCTATCCAACTATACTCATCACAGTCAATAAAATATTGTCGGAGACATTTCTTTCTATGTGCATCACATCAAGGTTATGTCTTAACTGAAGACTCTTCCAATAAGGCAATTGAAAAAATATACTTTTCTTCCTCCAATAATAAGCATTGTTAGAAACATTACGCTTTCACTTTTTCCCTTTACCAAAATTCACATTGCCTAACTTTTGTATCTACATAAGTGCTTCATCACCTGTTAAAAGTGAAACCCCCATTTCAACTTTCCCTTCAAATAGTACCCTATTTTTGCGCCATGGATGGTTCATAGGAAGGAAGCGATGAGGACCCATATAGCACAACTTATTGCGCAAGGAAATTCATTGTGTGTCTTTATGGAAACAAGGGCATGCAAGCTTGCCATTGTGACAATCCTGAAAGGTTTCCATAAGCGGGAAAGTCATTAATCGTCCACATTAGAGCCACACACATAAGAAAATTAGATTGTGTGTGTGCATCATAAGTCTCCACTCCATCCCATAATTCTTTCAACTCTTCAATAATGGGATGTAAGTATATATCAATATCATTGCCTGGAAATTTAGGACCTGGAATAAGAAGTGGCATCATGAAATATGAATCTTCCATGCAATCCCATGGTGGCAAATTATATGTAACTAGAACGACATGCCAAATAATGTTACTTGAACTCATATTTCAAAAAGGTTGGAACCCATCACTTGCCAAACCTAATCGTACATTTCTTAACCTAGATGAAAACGAAGGATAACCCTCATCAAAAGATTCTATTCTGTGAGTCAGACGGATGACGCACGACACCGTCATAAATATTTTCCTCCTTGTGCCACCTCATCTTCTTTGATGTCTCTTTTTCCATAAATAATCTTTGAAGCCTTGGCTTGATTGGAAAATAGCGTAATACTTTATGAGCTACTTTCTTGCCTTTGGTTTCTAGTGATTTCCACCTAGACATTCCACACTTTGGACATGATTGGGCATTGACATAATCGCGCCAATATAAAATACAATCATTCTGACATGCATCTATTTTTGTATGCCACAAGTCTAGGTCACGAAGAATTTTCTTAGCTTTATAAAAAGAAATAGGTACTAATTACCCCTCGGGAAGAAATTCTCTAAAGAAGTTGTTGAGGCACTTCAAGTGATTAATTGAATAACAAAAGATAACTTTGAGACTTCTGTGCAACCAGGAAAAACTTCTGTCTGAGCGTCTTCCAACAATTGGTAGAACTTTGTTACATGCATATTTGGTTCTTCATTTTCCTGTGAAGAATTAATATTATTCCAAATATATCCACAAGTGTCATGAATCATTTCAATAATGTCATTCTCTTAAATGTCATCACCTTCTACTTCAGCACTACATGCGGCATTAGAGTTTTCAACTCTAACTAATACTTCTCCCATGCAAGTACCACACTTTATAAGAATCCCAAAAGCCCTTGCTCAATAAGTAACCTCTTAAATCAATTCTTAGCTTGAACATTGTGTTAATACATCCTTTACAAGGACAACAAATCATGGTATTCACTCCAAATTGACTGAATGCCCAATCATGGAAACCCTCAACTCCATCTCTATATCTTTGGTCAACTCTACTCGTAATATTTAACAAACTTTTATCCATTCGTCTTTTCAACAGAAAACAGTTAACTGATTTAATTTTTTACAATGATAAGCAATGGATAGAGTAGGATTAATATTATATATATATATATATATATATATATATATATATATATATATATATATATATATAATACATCAATACAATCAGGTGGCTACAAATATACTAATTGTAAGATTAATACTTCTAGTACTGGATACAATATTATTGCCAGAAGCATTAACCTTACAGGGTTCTTAGCACTATTACCAAAACTATTAATTCCCTTGTCCATCAAACGACCAAATGGTCAGCACACTGTAATTGTTAGAATATCCAAACTCAATGGAATTATTACAGAAAACACATACACAAATCACCAATCAAAATGAGATATTTACATGTGCCCAAATCGCAACTAAATGAGACACTACTTTTACTTTGAATCATGTTCATACTATTCTAACCATAAAGCACAATTCATATCAAATATAATCTGAAATCAAGTTTAGATGAGTCATTAAATATCTTGTAACGAATCAGAGTACATACAGTGAAATAGATTACAAAATGTCTCAAGTAAAATGAGTTGTTTCCCAAATGACTACTACTACTGAATCACTAAGAGATTCCTTTTTTTTTTTCCATAAAAATGGAGTGTAATAAAGTGTGTAATTTAGAAACAAATAATGGTAAATAACATTAACTTTAAGCAGCTTCTCTAGAAGATTATTTGACATTACAAAATGATAGAATTCCAATGAAGTGCTTGGAATAATAGCTTTCTTGGAAGTCAACAAATTGAAAGTAAAAATGGTAAAGGAATTTCTTATTCTCTAACTTCACATGTTATCCCCTCAATGTTTTACATCATACTTTTTGTCACGACCCAAAATCTAGCCGCGAGTGGCACCCACACTTATCCTACTATGTGAGCGAACCAACCAATCTAAAACTCCAACATATTGAACAAAAATACAAAGCGGAAGACTTAAAACTCATTATCCCCAAATCTGGAAGTCATCATCACAAGAACATCTATCCTCAAGTTACAAATCTAGAAGTATCTAAGAAGCTAAAATAAATAAAAGGCTAGTCCATGCCGGAAGTTCAAGGCATCAAGACATTGAAGAGAAGATCCAGTCCAAGCTAGAAGCATTAGCTCACCCTGAAATCCGGTGTAGTGACGACTGGCTAGAAGTGCTGCTGAGTTGAAGACGACGGTACGTTTGCTGCATTCCCCAAATAACAAAGAAAGAAACAACAAGTAGGGGGTCAGTACAAACACAAGTACTGAGTAGGTATCATCGGCCAACTCAAAATAGAAAACAGTATATATCAGTTCATATCATAAATCAACTACAATACTCAACATGTAGTAACAAGTACTATAATCATCAATAAGTACTACCAAGTTCATCCATGAGGACTCAAGCCTCAATACCACACTCATTTGGGAATTAGGTTCATTACATTGAGTATATAAACATCTCTCAAGATTTATTATCTTTCTTCCTCTTGTGTCGGTACGTGACACTCCGATCCCCTACTACTATGTGTCGGAACGTGACACTCCGATCCCTTAATTCTACGTGTCGGTTCGTGACACCCGATCC
>JABWTJ010001237.1:58687-98828 GCA_016801875.1 Solanum sitiens | reverse complement strand
AAAATGGTAAAATAACATATTTCACATTATGTATTTTTAATATTTTTAAATATTTTTACTCTTTTAACTTTTATATTTTAACTAAAAAATAAAAAAAATCAATTTATTTTAAATTAATACCAAATGTACTTTTGGATTAAATGAAATATTTATTGGTCATGCAAATCATTACATTACATTTTTGTATTAGTGATTACTTAGCACTAATCAAGGAATTTGGGATGTCCTGTCATGGCATTCTCGAAACTAGCTAGGAGGGAAAAAGTGGAATATATATATATAGAAATAAAGTAGAGCTAATAATGAGTCAGGTAATTAATAAATGAGCGGATCGAGTTAAATTTGAGAGAATCAAATTAATTATCTTGTGGTTAATTTTTTTTTTTTATCACAACGCAAGTATTATAATAAAATATTTCTTAACTCAACCTACATGTCACAGTTGAATAGATTGAACGGATTTAGATTGATTTTACCACTCTTACTTGATATATACAACAAAAAATGACTAAAATTTGGACTTGATATATACAACAAAAAATGACTCAAATTTGGTAAACTACTTTTAACTTAATTTGTAGATCTATTTTATAGATGAAAGGGATATGATAAAATATCTTTTTGTTAAATATCATCACTAAATTTAGTGCATTGGAGAGCTTTATGAAGATTAAAAAAAATACTAGATAGAGTATTTAGTGATTAATTTTATAAATAATATATTTCTTTTTTGAAAAAAAAAAGATTGTCTAACACCTAATTCATGAGACCATTTATGTTATTAGTATGAATTTTGTTGTTTTGACGGAAAATGTATTTAAAATATAAATTTATTGAGTAATTTAGGATGTATGAATATATAAAATTATTTTTGGGGGCTAAAATATCATTAAAAAAAGTTGACTATTCTTTTTTTAGGTTCATTAGGGTTGGGGGAGGGGGTGGGGGTGGCTATTGAAAATTGTCAGTGTGCATTCAGCTTAAGACTTTGAAGAATACTTTTGTTGACTTAAATCAACACTAAAATATATAACATAATCGAATATTAGGTAATAATTAATTAAATCAAATATAGTTAGGCTTGAAGTTAAATAATGAAAGTTGGTTTATACAATAATAGAAAATTTTATACTTACTAAATTATATCCATCACCTTTTAGCATTTTGACATTTAGACTATCTACTTTTTGGACTAAGGTTGAGAGAGTTTGATTAATTCGATCATAATAATTTTACTCTTATTGTGTTATATTAAATTAATAAAAATTTAATAAAAAAATAAAATTAATATATATTTTATCGTTTGACTATGATTAACTAGTAAAATAAATATAGCAATATTTAAAAGTGTCTAGGAAGTAAGAGGTCATGAACATTTTCTAGATAAGAATAATTTATTTATTATGTATTTTTTTCATTTTATGTTATTTATTTTACTTTTTAAGTATATTGTGTATTTAAAAATTATATAATTATTATTATGAATTATAATAATTAACAACTTAAAATGTGTAAAAATTATATGAACAAATATGGTTGACTTTCGAAATTCTATCAATACCACAAAAATTGGATGAAGGAAGTAATATATATCATTTTAAAATAACATAAAAAGTACTATAAATCACAATACTTAACAATTTAAAATATCCTAAAATCATATAAAAATTTGAATGAGTTCTCAAAATTCTATTCATATCATATAAATTGAAATAAAAGGAATAACATATAGTAAATGTATTCATACCGGCATTGGCTCCTTTATATATAAAGTTTAGGGATAATGCACAAGTACCCCCTCAACCTATGCCCGAAATCTCAGAGACACACTTATACTATACTAAGGTCCTATTATCCCCTGAACTTATTTTATTAATAATTTTCTACCCCTTTTCGGCTTACGTGGCACTATCTTGTGGGCGCAATGCTGGTTGACTTTTTTTTCAAGTTAGTGCCACGTAGGCCGAAAGGGGTAGAAAATTACTTATAAAATAAGTTCAGGGGGGTAATAGGACCTTAATATAGTATAAGTGTGTCTCTGAGATTTCGGGCATAGGTTGAAGGGGTACTTGTGCATTTTCCCTAAAGTTTATGTACAAGATACTTGATTTGCATTCACCAATAATATATTCAGAGCTCGTTTGGTATGAAGTATAAAGTATAATAATTTCAAGATAAAATGTAGGATTATTTTATCTCATAATTGATTGGAGGTATTAAAGTAGTCATTGAATTAGTTATCCCATCATTTTTATTATAGTGATGAGTTAATTATCTCATAAATATAATGAAATAACTTATCTCAAAATTAATTATCCTCGAATAAGTCATTTCCTACTAAACGAGCCCTTAGTGTTAGATAAGAGCATGAATACGTTTTTGTCATGTTCATTCTTCAAAGTTGCATTAATTAGTCGTTCAAAAACTTTGTAGTCTTTTGCTCCTTAATTAGTGCTTCTAACAATCTTATTAGGATAAGATTAAGTTATTTGTCCTAATATAATTTTAGCCATTATCCATGTTTCATAGTTCAAAATGATTGTTAGAAGCTTAAGTGTTTTATTTATATTTAAAAATACGTCGCCCGATGGCATAGGATGAGGTCATTATTCCTCAAAATATTTTTTAAGTGTTTGGTCACACAAACTTGTCTAAAATTTACTTTTGGGAAAGAAAAATGTTCAATTATATTTTTTCTAAGAAGTCTTTCTTTGGAACAATTCCAAAATTCCAAAAAAACAGTCATGACCACCCAAACACATCTCTATTATATTATAATAAATCTGCATTATCAATGTAATTTAATCAGCTATAATAAGTTACCATTTTATTTTTCGAGTTACAATACATCAAAATTTATATGGGAAGTAACATATTAGTATATCATATAGGTCAAATTAACTAGATAATAATTTTTTAAGACAATACAAAAATTAAATTAATTCTTCTCAATTATATTTATTTTAAAACTAACTTAGCTTATATAAACTACAACAATAATCATACTTCAATCCCAAATAAATTAGTATCAGTTGCATAAATCCTCACCAACTATATTCCGATCCATTAACTTATACATACATTGACAATATAAATCTTATTATTTTAACCTGTTATATATACCGTATAATCAACCTCTCAAAATTCTACAAACATTTACCTAAAATATCTTTACGATAACTTAACAAAATAAAATAAAATCTTCATTATCAATATATAAAAATTATTTTTTTTCAAAAAAAAATAAATCAAAAGCCCGAAATAGTCCATGTGGGCCGGCCCGGCCCGAGTTGTTGTCTTTCCCTCCTATATATATTGTTAACACACCAAACTCTTAAATCACACCATAGTGTTCATTTTAGACTTCAAACATACACACATACAACAATATTTCACTACTTCCTATCCCCCCCCCCCTCCCCCAAATCAACACCATGGAATGTAGTGATCACAAAACCACAACAACAATTTCTTCAATGAATTCATCATCATCAACATTTGCTAGTACTATTTCTACCACTCCAACAAGTGGATTATTGTCCCCTAAAAGTAGTATATTATTATCAACTCCTCCAATGAATATTGTTCTTTCTCCATGTGCTGCTTGTAAAATCCTACGTAGGAGATGTGTTGAGAAATGTGTATTGGCACCTTATTTTCCTCCCACTGACCCTCTTAAGTTCACCATTGCTCATAGAGTCTTTGGTGCTAGCAACATCATCAAAATGTTGCAGGTAATCTATCTTATTTTTGTACGTTTTGATTCGTACAATAGATCTTATTTTACATTCATATTCATTCATCATGTTTTCATATTCAATACATAATTTAATTATTTGTTTTTGTTATTAGTGTATTTTAACATGTTATAACAGATAAATCGTATCATTATAAAGATTTACACATGCGGACCGCGATCAAGATCTATATAAGTATTTATCATGTGTTGTTAAAGATATGTGAACATAGATATATATACAACTAAATATTAATTTCTTGTTCTTAGTTAGTGGTCTAAGATGTTAGGCCATTTATAATGTTTACTTTTAGTTGTTCATTTTGTTTTCTTTTGACTTAATTTTAGGTGTAGTGCGACTTCTTAGTCCCCTAAATTTTATTTTATTTTCAAATATTCCTTTTATTAATTGTACCTTCTTTTTTAAGTTCAATCTTTATACCCTAACAAAACTTCAAACATAAAAAAAAATTGTGGCTTGACATTTTAAATTCAATATTTTGTTTATTATATTATACGTTACATAAATGGTGATGGTTATAATAAGACCGAGATCCTACTACAATATGTAACATTATATATCGTTTAAATATTTTCAGGAGCTTCCAGAGGAACAAAGAGTGGACGCGGTGAATAGTATGGTGTATGAAGCAAATGCAAGAATAAGAGATCCAGTTTATGGTTGTGCTGGTGCAATTTGTCAATTACAAAAACAAATAAGTGAACTCCAAGCAGAATTTGCAAAGGCACAAGCAGAAATCTTGAATTTAAAATGTCAAAATTCAAATTTATTGGCTTTAGTTTGCATGGAAGTATCAGAAAATAGCAGCAGCAGCAGCTTATTATTATCTTCAGATCATATTAATGATTATGAAAATAATAATGATAATACTAGCATGTTTTTGGAAGACAACAATTTATATGGAGCTTGGGAACCACTTTGGACATGATTAAAATAATGTTGTTGTGGCCAAAATTATAATTGTCCCCCCAAGAAAAAAGGGGTAGAAAAAGATAGTGATATATTTTTAGAAAATTTAATAAAAATATGTAATATCAAGGAATTGGACTTTTTGACGAAATCAAATGTAACTCAATTATAATATTATAGAAGAATGTTTTACTGCTTTAATTTCTTGATGATGAATATATTTCCTTAATTACTTGGATTTGATTAACTTAATTGTTATACCTTGTGAATAATTTGTTTTAAAATTTATCATTATACTTTGATATGTTATAGGAGTAGCAAGTAATTTGCCTTTATTTTAATTTAATTACTAGGTTATTTTTTATATTTTTAATTTATAAGTTAACCTTATAACGTTCAAAAAGAATGGATCACTCACGACAATAAAAATTAGTTGTTCAAACTGACATCAATACATACCTCTTAAAACAATTTGTAAATTTTTCGTGTTTATTTTTTCATATATTGAATGATTTAATAGAAATTAGGACTTTGTCACTAACTGTAGTTATTTTCATAGATGTTTTTTTTTTAATTTTTTTTTTTGGAAAGATACGTTGCCTTTGACTGGTTTAGGTAGGTTAACTATATAGACTTTAATTGATAGCTATGCTCTAAAGTTTTTCAAAAAAAAAAAAAAAGAATTATTTTCTCCTTGAGATAATGTTGGAGAAAAAGGAAATTAAGTGGGTGGGTATGCATTTATTTATTTTAAAATAATAATTATCATTATATATATATATATATATATATATATATATATATATATATATATAGAGAGAGAGAGAGAGAGAGAGAGAGAGAGAGAGAGAGAGAGAGAGAGAGAGAGAGATCCCCTTTAATGTGAAAAGCATTTAGAAGTATAAGGCATATTTTTGAAGCGCAGGATAATTATGACAACTTTTTGAAAGAAAAAAGAGGATTACTATTATTAACAAGACAATTTTATTATGCCTTATTTTGAAGAAAAAAAACATATTATCTTATACTTATTTTTGCACATGTTTAACTCACATCTCTATTTTATTGTCTTTAATTTCTACACTAATCACTAGTTATATATGTTAACGGTGGAGGAGTTTTTTTTAATTTATTTTTAAAAATAAGAGAGATTAATTACAATATGGTGAATTGAATCCTCAATAAGATGGAGTTCACCTAGCCAACCAAGGAGTTTTATACATCAGTTTATACATAATTTTTTACACTATCAAAATCAATTTTACCTATTATGCTAAATAATTTATCTTATTTTAAAAATTAAGTACCTCACATTTTACTTTACTTTACTTTACTAGATCTATATTATAAATGGGAGTGTGAGGAGCTTGGGGTCAAGCTAGCTACTTACATAGTAATTTGTGGAATATTTGTAAGTATTTTATTTTGCACTTTAATGATAAACTATCAGATCATTTTCACAATTTGTATTAATTATAGGGGGAAATTGTATTATAAATAATAATAATTAAACATTTGAAATATTTTTAAAACATATAAAAATTAGATTAACTCACAATATTCCATATATGTTGGCATAAATATTATAGCCTCGTGTATAACAAGAACTTAGTCAACAAAATTGTCTTACTTTTAATTAGTTGATATCAGAAAATACGAAGTATCAATATTTGTGCTAAAATAAAGTAGTAATTGTTCATTTGTTATTAAAACATTACAAATTTCAGTCTAACAATATATTGTTTTTAATAACAAATACTCTACTCTCAAATAAAATTTATTATAACACTAATCAAATTAATTAGTTAGATTTTAAAACAAATAGCACGTACGTAGCATATTAAAAAAATATTTAAATACAAAACAATACAAACGTAGTATATTTTTGGCATGTCGTTTTCATGGAAGCTGCTTCTTCTTGTAATGGAATAATCAAAATCTTTTTGTACTTTATTGAGACTTGGACCTTTTCATTTATTTATTATATGTATATGCCCCCTATTTCACTTATATTGCACTATGAATTATTCAATAATTAAACACTAGAAAAAGTTTCAAATGTAGACTAAATATATTCTAAAATCAAGTTTGAAACTTTCTTTTTTGCTAATTTGACATTCAAAGCTTTTTAACCCTTTTTTAAAAGTAAACATATCAAAAAGATCAAAGGGTTAGGATATAACATTTATTATATGTACACATAAAAAAGTCAATTTATATGAAATATACTTGAACTGATCGATTTATATTATGTCATATAAAACACATTTATATTATATATATAAAATGTGTGTATCTACAAATCGTGCACACTAAAATTAAAATTGAAAGATAAAAATAACAAATAAAGCAAAACTAAAGAAGCACGTTGATGTATTATGACTTTCACGTGGTGATAATAATAATCGCAATTCAATGCCAATTTGGTGGGAGAAAATTTATTATCCCTTAAGTGACTTTCACGTGAAAATATTTAATGTCTCAAATCCAAATTTGGTAGAAGAAAATGATGTAAGTACATGTAAATTTAATGTGAAATTTTCCAATATACAAATTTAAGAAGACTAATACTATATTTTTTTATATAGAAGTCTTCATTGATCATTTTTTATCATTATCAAAGACTTGATGTATTCACTAACTTTCCACAAGTTGGAATCATTCCAAAAAGTTCCATTAAACATGAAAAAAAATAATGTCTTGAATGATAGTTACAATTGAAGTCTTGCCTAAACTAACTAGTGCTACAAGAATCATTTGATAATGAAATGTGAATTTGTTTAAATTAATCCAAAAGTTAAAATTTACCTAACTCTCTAATATTTTTGGGAATTTAATTCATATATACTGACAGTTATATTATCAGATTATTAAAAGTCAAATTACAAGCTAGTAATATTATTATCTGGAAATAATCAAAGGCGTATTCAGGATTTCGGTTAGATGAGTGCACGATTACAAAAAATATATCTTAAATATAAATTTGATTGATTTGACTTTTAGTTCTTAATATGAATTATTAAATTTTTAAAATTATAGGTCTGCAATATATAATAATATTAGTTTTATATTTTAATATATATATTTGATTTAATCATATAAAAAAAATTACAGTGCTAATTTTTTTTTGGAATTTTCAATGTAACATACTTGAAAATTTTGAAAGATTTAAGGAAAAAAACAAAAGCAAAATTAGTTGAAACGTCAAAAGTGTAACCGATAACCACTTGAAAAGGTGTTACTCAAAAAGATAAGATAGATATAAAATTTAAATTACTATTTTCACTTAGAGATGTGCACTCAATCATCATCGTATCATACTTTGAACATGGATTCACACATCTATATTTAAATATTTTTTTAAAAAATATATAACACTATCATATATGATCTATAGGAAAGCATGAGTTCACGTGAATCCACGGCACTCCTCTGAATACGTCTCTGGAAATAATATATAGAAAACTTAACATACAACAAATAAGAATTAGGACTTCGTCTCAATAACACTAGTTGTCAAACGAGCTCTTACATTTGTTTAATTAATAGCTAGATATTTTCCACCATGCACGTTAAAATTTTAAGGTAGAAACAATAGATAAATGTGACTTGACTAGACTAAAGACTATACAAAGTTATGCTTGATGAGTGAGTCTTGAGACTCAATATGAATCGTGGTGGAATGGTGAGACTGTTTCATCTTTAATAAAGGTCTCGGGTTGAAGTTATGGATATCAAGAAAATCAATTCGATGCGCAACCCCCCAATAGGCCTTACCACTACAACAAAAACAACTTTTAGCGACATTAACATTAATAAACAGTGCTAAAGTCTTTACCGGCATTAGATAAGTGTCATTAGAATCAATGTTGCTAAAGGCTTTAGGGACATATACGAAGAGTGACAACTGCCGCTAAATATACATATCTAGCGGTAATTAAGAATTAATCGTCGCTAATGATTATTTTTGTTATAGTGTACAATGTATAGTTTAAGCTCTAATATAGGCTCCAAATATCGAGCGAAAACAAAAAGTAAGATAAGTTCTTGATAATTGTCATAGAGAATTGTCATAGTAATGTTTTTTTTCTTCTAAAATATTCTATGTTAATTTTCTTTTCTATTTTGTATGTTTGTTAGGTATCTCTAAAATTCTGGTTACTTCAAATAAAGGATTATACGAACTTTAAATACTGTATTATATTTGCAACAAAAGTCAAGGGAAATAAAAGAAATAAAACACAGGAATAAATATACTCCCTCCCTGCCATATTAATATATAGTTATGTTTTGCTTCTAGATAATCAAAGAATGGCTGACTTAAAAATTGATTAAATATAGTTTTAAATTATTTTTAATTTTTTGGAGTGTTTGACAAAGTTTAAGATAACTTAAATAAGTATAAAATAATTTTAAAAAATTAAAAATTAAAATTAGGGCTCCTCTTATTTTTATTTTGTCATAATAAATAAATGTGTCTTTTAACTTGGTATTATTTTACATTTATGTCTTCGGGTGTGCACAAGTAGACACTTAAATTTTTGTCAATTTGAATGTAGACACATGAGTCTTATGTGGCATAATACACGTAGGACACTACATATGACACAAATTTTCATGCCGAGTGTCATGTAAGACGTGTGTGTCAATTTGTTCAGCTTTATATAAATTTTTAAGTATCGACTTGAGCAAATCGAAAATTGAAGGACATAAATATGAAATGAGTGAAATGAATAAAATATTTATGTATTATGCCTTTTATTTTTTTGACTTAGAAGACATTTAAGTTTGACTTAAAAAAATTCTTTTTCAGGTCAATCCAAACGGGCTCTAGGAATTATCTAATTAGATTTCCATTTGTGTGCTAGGTCGATGGTAATCCTTAGGGGTGTACATGACCGGGTTGGTTCGAGTTTTTCAAATATCAAACCAAACCCATTTTGTCGGATTTTTGAATTTATAAATCAGACCAAACCAATAAAAATTAGGCTTTTCAACTTTATTTCTTTTGGATTTTTCCGATAAAGTATTCATACAAATATATAATTTACTTGTACTTTAAATATTTCTTTAGTCCTACCAAAATAAAACTATCTAAGTTGTTTCTTAAAAAATAGCACAAAATATGATATGATTATTGATTAATGAAAACTAAAATATCCAATAAAAAAATAATAATGAAATCGTGTAAAACAAATATTGTAAATTAATAAGTCATAATGAAATTGATCATTCTCTGATTTAAAAGTACTAAATCATGCTAAAGTAAGTTTAATAAGTATTAGTTACATGACTAAATATTGAAGGAAAGTAAAATTAGACTATTAATTTTAATTGTCCAAACATATGTAAAACTAAAGAACAAATATTCAATACTATTGTCATTCTTAGTGTTGAATTGATTTTCTTTTTGCATTAGTATTAATTTGATTTTGATTTAAGGTTTATTGGATCATTAAAAATTCTAACTTTCAAACATGAAATATATATATTAAAAGATAAAACTATGAAAAAGTATAAGAAATATTTAAAAAGTATTTCAAAATAAATTTTTTTACGTTAAAATAAAATTTTTAAAATTGTATATATAATGTTGGGTTGGTTTGATCACGATTTCTTTTCTTTTAGTTGAAATAAAACCTACCCAAAATAGTCGGATTTTTTCCCCATACCAAACCAAGTTAAACCAAACCACTAAATCAATTTTTTTCTTTTGGTTTGATTCGATTTGCGATTGACACAATTTTCGATTCGATTTTATACACCCCTAAAAATGCTTATAGCTTCTTAATTAAGTTTGAAAATTGTGCCAGATAAATGCTTGAACATTTGGAATCCAAAGTTCAACAATAAATATAATGTTCTTTTAACTTATTGTGGTATAAAATAAATACAATAAAATTCAAAGAGATTTACTAAAGACAAATATAGCAGCAGAATGTCAACCATAATACATGTTATAGGACAATTTATTTCTTATTGCTAGAATTAAATAGTATAACTTCTAGAAATTCTATTTCCACAAAGTTTTCTTCTTGTTCATATTTCATGAGTACATTTCCACATATAAAGCAATCTTTTTCATTTGAATAAATACATAAGTATAATTTAAATTGCAAATAGCTATTTGTCATTAATTAACAACTAGAAAAAAAGGTTTAATGGGAACAAGAAGACTTATATTTTGTTTGGAAAGTCTGTCTATCTTGCTCCATAAATCTTTGTTTTATAGTGAACACAAATTAAAAGGTGTGATCGAATGATTAAATATAATTTTTTATGATAAGTGTTTAACTTTTAATTCAGATAACTAATATTAGTTAATCTGTTTTAATCGATTTAAATTTTGATCAATAAAACTTATGATATTTATATTATTGGTCAATAATACATATTTAAAATAAAATAATTGATACACATCAATAAATCCGAACACTAATGTGATCTGGCATTGAGTCAGCTAAAGTCAAATAGCTGCAGAAGTCTTTCATATGTTGACTCTTTAAGTTGTTATTGAAACTTATTTTATGATTATATGACATAATCTTTTAATTTGCCACTTCTTTATGATATGATATATGTTCTAATTTTCTTCATTAAGAGACAAGGGCCGACATAGAATACAATAAAATATTTCTTAACGGTAATTAATACTTCCTTTGTTCGATATTGTTTGTCATGTTGTGATTTTCGAAAATTAATTTGACTAATTTTTAAAGTTAAATTAGATCACATTAATTCGATATTTTAAACAAAAAAATTAGATATTCTAAAACTGTATGAAAAGTAATATAAATTATAATTTTTTTGCATATTAATATGATGAAAAAATACATCTTAAAATATTAGCCAAACTTTTTATAGTTTGACTCTAAAAATAGAAACCATGACAAACAATACCGAACGAAGGGAGTATATACATTAACGTAAAGTGTTAAAGTTTTTATCGATATTAATTAATTGTCATTACATCAATGTTGTTATAGAATTTATGGACACTTACAAAGCTAAGTATACAAAGCTAAGTATGTTAATTATCACTAAACTATTGTCATTATTTAATTATTGCTAAAAAAATATTTTGATGTAATTATATGGTATTAAAATTAGTGTAATATTGCAATTTTACCATAAGTCATCTAAAAGTTTAGTGTTCAAACGGCGATACATAGATAAATATTTAAATTTAGTCTTAATTGACAAACAAAAGTTTCAACTTAAGTATGTATATCTAGATATCTTTAACTTATTTTACAAAGTTAGTTAAACACTTAACTTACAAAATAATCATTTAGACACTTTTAAAATTTATGTGTCCAATCAGCATTGGGTGTCTACAGTGCACACTGAAATAAATTAAAGTGTTTAGTTGTCAATTGAAATCAAGTTCAGATATCTAAATATGCACTTCCAAAACTAGAGTATTAGTCGTCAACTAACCCCAAATTTAAGTATTTGTTTATATATTAACCAGTTTTCAATTCCAGCGAATATATTTCTTTCACGCAAGTGCTTAAAAAAAGACTAATCTATAACATTATTTTAACTAGTGTACTTAATAAATAACATAAAATAAAACTAGATCTCAATTATCCTATTCTAATGTTTATGGGTTTCTAGCTAGGTCAGAAACAACCCCCATTAAAATTTCTAATAGTGTCAATTAATAATAATACGTCAAAGTCAAACTATCTTCTGATTTATAAACATTACATTTATATAATATTTTAAGAAATTATATTCTTTTTCTACTTTTATATATTACCAACACTTATTCTTTTTCCACTATGTAACATGCTGAAGATACGTTCGAACATAATATATAAATAAATTAGCCAGATGAAATAATTGGAGAATTATTGTTTTTAAGCATGTTTTAATTCTTAATTAATCATATTATCTAGAAGATTGTATTTTTTGTCTGCACTTTATTTTATTTTTTCTAACTTAAACATTTTTATCAAACCTCTCTTTACTAACAGGACACTTAACGTGGGAATTATTATTATTTATTTATTTTTTAAAAAAACATAAGTTAGTGATCCTAAAATATTCTTTATTTTACTTGAATTTTTTCTTTATATAAAGGTTCATGTTTACCAAGTTTGGCATGGTTTTAATTTTATGTGATCAATTAAGAACTTACGTTTCTCAAATATACCCATATAATTTATTGTTCTATTTAATTTTTTTGATTTACCATCCGGTTATCGAAGCTCACAGTAGAGCCCCGTTTAAATTTGGATCGCTCCCTCCAGGGGGTGGAACCCTAGATCTCTGGTTAAGAATGAAGCAATTCCGCGCACCGCAATATGTTGGCTAATTTATGGTTCTATTGATACCAAGATTATTAATTTTTCGCCATGGCTTATAGAAAATAATAAATGTTAGTGCATCATAGTTGGAAAGGAACGTGATGGCTCGATACGAATACGATCTAAATTTTGGTATATTATTGCAAATCTCAATAATGTTTTCAATGTTGAATAAAAATTGTTGAAACTGTTTGATGTTACTAAAAAGAGTTTTTGGCCAAAAACATCCTTCAACTATACCCAAACTTAAACTACATCCTTAAAATAATATTTTTAGCAGAAAACATCCTGTAACTTTACCACAAACTTAAACGACATCCTTAAAGTATCATTTTTAGCAGAAAACACCCTTAAAGTATCATTTTTAGCAGAAAACATCCTTAAAGTATTTGTAAGTGATCAACTTTCATCCTTTTGTTAGATATGATCGAAAAATTAAGGGATCTTACGAAAACATGAGCAGTTAACGTCACTATCAACAAAAGTTATTATGCATAATTTCATTACTTTCTACAAGAACTAGAAAAATATTAAAAATCTTAGAAATTGTTGCTTATGGAAACTAAAAATGATTAAAGGTGTGAGCGTACATGATTTGCCTTTTTCGTAACGGAAAGAAGTTGGAGATTAATTATTTTTATCTTTTTCTTAACCAATTAAATTAATAGATTTTTGGGTCAATCTAATATTGAAGTGACCAAAATATTGATTATGTCTCGTATTTGAGTTTCATTCTATATTATTAGAAAGGGAAGTCTCCAACATATGTCTTCTAGCATATTCAGTTGAGAAGAAACATATTTAAACTAATAATATTTTTTATTTAAATTATATGAAAAATGAATGAAAAAAACTATCAAATTAAAAGATTTTGCATAATTCTTAACTCAATTAAGAAAAAGTTCACGATAATATTCTTGGCATATCTAAGAATAATAATTATTTTCTGGGATATATCGATTAGTTTTCTGAAAAATTCAAGTAGAAGGATGAAAATTGTTTACTTTAAAATACTTTAAGGATGTTTTATGATAAGAATGATACTTTAAGGATGTAGTTTGAATTTGAGGTATAGTTTAAGAATGAGTTTGGCCAAAAACTCAAAATAATTAATCTCCAACTTCTTTCCATTACGAAAAAGGCAAATCATGTACGCTCACACCTTCCAATCATTTTTAGTTTTCATAAACAACAATGTCTAAGATTTTTTTATATTTTTCAAGAACTACTTGTAGAAAGTAATGAATTATGCATAATAACCTTTTTGATAATCATGTTAACTGCTCATGTTATCGTAAGATCCCTTAGTTTTTTGACAATATCTTACAAAAGGATGAAAGTTGTTCACTTAAAAATACATAAAGAATGTTTTTTGCTAAAAATGATACTTTAAGGATGTAGTTTAAGTTTGGGGTATAGTTAAAGGATGTTTTATGCTAAAAATGATACTTTAAGGATATAGTTTAAATTTGGGATTTAGTTAAAGAATCTTTTTGGCCAAAAACTCAAACTCAAAAGGTCACCATAACCAACAAAATCGAAATAATAGATTTGTCTGAAAATAGAAAGCATGAGACTTTTTTTTAAAAAAAAATAATAAAGGAGCTTGAGCTCCACCGAAATTAATTTTTTTTTTAAAAAAAAGATATGAGATTGAAAAGGCAGCATAAATATCCAATAATCTAATTCTTGAGCTTCTAAGATTACTAAAAAATAATATTATTGGAGAAATTTCATAAAATACGAACAATGATGTGACATGGTTGAGAATTTTAAGATCTCAGGTTCAGAGAAAAAAAAATACAAAGTAAATTTTTTCATTTGTCATCACCTTGAGTTGTAATGATCGGTTCCCGTTGTAATTTTATTTATTATTTTATATATTATTAACGATAGGCAAACTTAGGTCGTTTCCTATATTAACTTGAACCCTTACCTAGAATCTAATGGTTTCGTAGATCACTTAATGGTTTCCTAGTTTTTTCCTAAAATTAGGTGGCGACTCCTTTAAAATTCGTTTATTCTTAAAATTCTTTTTAAAATTGAATTAATTCATTATTTTTCGAGTCACCACGACGTTTCTCCCTATTTGAATAGAGTAGGGATGTAAACACCCGTCGTTATAGAAAACCCAACACAGAAATTTTTTGGGTCGGAAAACTTTATGGTAGTATTTTAAAATTTCCAACCTAGTCCAAATTCTGGATGAAATCGGAGTCCGTCAGTTCTAGTGAAATTTGGTAGCAAACGTATATCAAATTATTAATTTGATCATATGAGTAGATAGCAAAGACGTTAAGGAACCCGTACGACTTTACAAAATCAAATTCGGGTGAGTAAAACTTCCGAAACTGATCTTAGCGCGAAGGAGTATTTTCTGAGTGTCGTGGGATAAAGGTGTGTTGTGAAATGGGGGTTTGGAAATCTTAATTTAGCTCTCTTTTTTCGTGCAAGCCGTCATGGAGAAGTTAATTCTGCCAGGGCGGGGCCGTCATAGCGGGAAAGACGCGACTTAAGTTGGAAATAAATCCCAAAACGTCATTATTCTGCAAGTTTTGACTTTGAGAGATAACCCAAGTGTTATCTTCACAACTTTTCACCATTTTTGAGGTTAAAGATAAGATTTTCACTCCACGAATTCATTTTTTGATTCGTAGAACTTAAGTTCCTTGGGTAATTATTGATGAGGGAGGATTTTGATATGAGATTTATGGTGGAAAAAACCATAATCTGGGTATGGGGATCAAGGGTTCGACCTAGGGTTGGTTTGATTGATTATAATTCGGGTATTTAGGTCTTGTTTATTGATCCTCGTATTATATTGATTGTTTGTAGATCAAGAACAAGCGGAAGGAAACCGGAAAGGAAAGAATCAAGTTTCTTAGGGGATTCAAGCTTTGTTCGAGGTAGGTGATGGTTGTGATTTAATGTTTGTGATATATATGTTTGAAGTTGCTTCATTATATTGCATGTATGTATGTGAATGTTACATTATTGATCACACTAATCGTAAATGAGTATGAACGAATATCCATATGCCATGAATCACTTCTTTATTGTATGATTGTGAGAATGTACATTGTAATCGTGATTGTGGTATGTTGAATGAAACAGGTGTCACGATCCGACACATTAACTGTTTGAGTATGGATTCCGTGAGAGGACCAATGACTTGTTATACATACATGTATTGTTGAGAATAAGAATTTTTGCATGGATCCTAAAATAAAATTGATATTGTATATGTTTGATGTATGCATGCTCATGATGTTGTAATGACTTGCTTATATTGCACTTAGTGAGATAGCCGTGTGATCCTACCAGTACACTGTGGTTGTGTACTTATACTGCACTTTCTCTTTCATTGTTGAGTATAGGACATCTTCAAGCGGCTACTGACATACCTCATTTAAAAGATCATTGATCGTCATCTAATTTAAGGGTGAGCCAGTTCTTTCGGCTGCCTTGAGTTATCCTTTTTGTTTAGTCCATCTCTTCGGACTTAGACTAGTCCTTTAGATTATCTCTTGTTTAGTTTGGGTTGTACTCATTTCTTTACACTATGATTTCTTGTTATAGTTTTGGTACATTGACTTTCAGGTTCTAGACATTTAATTTCGTAATTCATTGTTGGAGTTTATGAGAAATCCACTAATATATATATATATATATATATATATATATATATATATATATATATATAAAATACTTAACACAAAAGTATAATAATTTGAGACATATGACAAATCTATGAAGATCAATGATAAGTGGATATATAATCACTTTCATAGAGTTACTCAATAGTAAAGATGCAATACTACAACTTGTTATTTAGTTACTCTCAATTTTATTATCTCTATAAATCAAATTATTATTAAATATCATTCATTTATTCAATAATTATGAGGGTCAATAATGCTAACTCAAATTTTAACACATTATCTGTGTAAGATATGTTAGACGAGCCCCAAACATTGAGCGTTCGAGCGTACTTAAGGCGTACAATAGGGGACGTAACTCTTACAAAACTAAGGCCGACACTTGATTCTCAGGGTGTTTTTATAGAGCCTCACCCCAAGGCGAGCCTCGAGGCAAATCCCAACAGAGTCTTTTAAAACACTGGGTGGGGAACTGTCTATTAAGTTATTGGTATGGTGGGAGAGAATGTTTGGTTGGTATAATGATAGAGAGATTTGAGAGTCAATTTTAGAGATTTGAAAAAAAGGACAAAAATTTTAAGAAGAAAAAAAGTGGATATGATTCTCATTTTGTATCTTGATTAATTTGATCGTTTCTTTATGGATTCCTATTCGCGGTTCAAAAATTTGAAGTTATTTTATACATTCGCCTCTCTTATCAGTATATATAAATTACTTGTTTAGTTAAATCAATAAATTATTGGGTATATAAAGTAATATATTGTCTTGTATATATTTTGATAAGGACTTTGGACAAAAAATCAATTAAAATAGCCGCATGTATATGTGATATATATGATATAGAACTATATATCACAGATATATAAACATTCATATGCATTATTATACAATATTTATATATTGCATTAGTTCATATTCCTCAATGAGGTGATACATTGTTATACAATACTATACATTGCAACAGTTCATATTCTACAATAATGTGAATATTTGTTTATCATTCTTAACCAACTCAAATTCCTCTAAACAGTCCCAAATTGCATATTTGATCTCCAATCGATATTTTAAAAATTTGATATATTATTTACTCAAAATGATACACGTATGTAATAGATCGAATTTTAAAATTTGAGCTCTGAAACTCTTCAACGACGGATTTCAGTGAAAATCAACTCAAATCTTCCTCCAAACAACTCAAAATTTTAGTTATGAGCTCATCACAATGTCTGAATTCTTATGATATATTAATCACTTGAAAAGATTCACATTTACGGTAGATCGATTTCATAATTTGAGCTTTAAATAATTTGAAACTTGGATATAGAAGATATTGTGTTGGGTAAAAGGAGAAAAACCATACATTCCTACAAACATATAAAATTTAAGGAAGATACAAATGTGATAATGACCAAAGGACAGGACCCTTTTGGACAAGTAAAATGGGACAGGGGGAGTAATCCATAAGATAAACTAGAGCCCTCCAAAAGCAAGGAAGTCCCGCCAAAGCTGGATGAAAGTAATCTTGATGATGAGTTTGTTGTCGATCTTGAATATCTGAATTTTCATCTTTAAAATATTCAACGTTGAATAACATAGTATATGAAATATACAATAGGTAAAATAGTTGAATGGAACAACTAGCTAAAATTGAACATATTGAGTTGAGTGAATAACTCTGAAGGTAGATCAGAATAAAGTCAATTGAATAGTAATGCATGTATGTTTACTTTAACACAAAATTATATGAATGAAAATATACATCAATAGTAAATATTGAAAATTCATATAACTTTACTTTCCTTGTGAAGATTCTTTAATTGACGATCATCACGTGAGCCACAAGATGATACAACGTCTTGGCCACGTTGCCAAAGGCATTGTATACCTAGTCAGGGTAAATGGTGAACTTAACTAATAGATTCAATCTCCTAGCTCTTATCAGGGGCTTTATAAGGAGTCATCTGAATCAACAACATGATTCTATCTTATGTTGGCGATGTAGTTTTGTGGTTTGGATTATCTGAACCTTTACCCAAGTCGATGCTTAATAATACTCCAAAAATATGCAATGTGCTTAATAAACGGTAAAAATGTCCCACTTTAGGGAAAAACTAAAAGTGAGATAATTTTAACATATGCTTAATGATACTTCTTTAGAAATGAGCTGAACTTTACTTTAAAACTTGGCTATGCCTTTTTCTGAAAATTTGACTATACTTTCTCAAATTTAAGATATGCTTTCTTTATTGCAAAACATTGTTTCTTTAAGAAATCATCTATACTTTATTTATGAAAGTAATGCACTTGACGCAAAATATATTTTCTTGAAACTCTTCTAAATAATGCACTTAAAACTAAATATATTTTCTTAAAATCTTTCTTGTAAAACTTTTAAAATCTTGAAATATACTTTACTCATGAAAATGATGCATAAGTAATAGTCTAAGAAGGGGTCATGTGGTAGAATAACATGAAACCTAAATCAATCAAGGATAATCAACAAAATAAAATATAATGATTTCAATAATAGAATCAACAATAGATACATTCGAAATAGAAGAATTCAAAATCATGAACTTTTGGGTGAAATCTTAACTTTGATCTTAATAAAAGAGATTATAGATGTAGGGCGTGAGGAAGAACTTTGTTCCTCTTATAATATTCTTACATACCTTAAACGCTCCACATATATTGACGAGGAACACTAACTTGAAATATAACTATCATGAAACTCTTTCTTGAATCATATGGTCAATGGTTCAAATTTCTATTAATGATTCATGAATAGATGAAATAATTTGAGTTGTAAAGCTTGAAATCTTTAGAGAATAATTCACCTTGATGAAAAACTTGAAAGAGGAACCTAACTTGATGTTTTTCATCCCTTGGAGAAGGAGAATTAGGTATTTTGGAAGTTACTATATGTATTAGGATGTTATTAGGTTGTAAGATGGATTTTAAAAATGTTAATTGAGCGCAAAAGGGAAAGAATATATCTCTTGGAACGTAAAAACACAAAATTAGAGGAGTTCTACATATGTGTTGTGTGGACATATTTCTATTATAAAAAGAAAACAAAAATTTGTAAAGTAACTATTGGAATTAAATAAGCGTTCTACATATGCATAGTCTAAAACAACAATTTTAGTCATACCAAAGAAAGAAACTTCAGAGAGCATATTTATCAACATTGATTTTGAGAGCAGAGTTCTCTTCGTTAGCTTCACACCTTATGCATTGCAAGATTAGTCGAGAAAATTGAAGATTCTAGATCAATATATTCATATAACATAAATGAAAATGATGAACTCATTGAAGTCAAGGTGAACAAAATATTCCTCTAGCAATTCATAATTTTTTTCTTTACTATGAGTTAATTCATTTAAAAAAAATAGTAGTTGATTATAAGGATGTGGCTTCAATAGCTTTACACTGTAAAAATAACAGTATGACACAGTCGGTCCATTTGACCATGTTGAGAATAATTAACAATACCACATTCTCAACATGTTTGGAAGTAATGTGTTTGATTGAACGCACAACAAAATTCTTTGGTGGCCTCTTTGTCCTGACCCAGGGGTATTCCCTAGTTGTAACATGGCGTATAGAATCCCGAGGAACTCCATACAAGTCACTTAGTCCTCATAACATAAGAATTATAACAATACGAGTAAAAATAGTCCAAGTCCAACATATTTTTATGAGCGGAAGTCTAATGCATTATCTCAATATAGCAATCTAATACAATAGAATGAAATCATGCCTAGCCCATACATCATGTTCAAAAGGGAAATATACGAAAGAAACTAAAACAATAACTCCGTCCTCGAAGCATGAGGACTCACCAAAGCTCAGAAATCAGTCACCAACTAGCCACAATATTGACCACCCTGAATATCAGACCCTACATTTGGGGAAAATGTAGACAAGAGTATGCGTTAGAACAAAACAATGTACCAAGTATGATAGTCATGCATAAACCATTTAAAATCATACTAATGGACATGACATTTCATTTCATGACATGCTTTTGAGCAAGTAAAACATAATATGAAGGGTTGTAAAACACAAGTCGTAAACCATGATCAATGCAAGATAACTTCATCTTTAAATCTTTTAAACATCATATGAGATACTCCCCCGAGTAACCTTAGATCATTATTACTTGTGAGTAAATAACCTTAACCGACAAGAGACCATGTGAGCTATAATATGTTCTCCTGGTGTTACCAACACCAAAAAGAGTAGTTCTACTTACCTAAGGTAGAACCATGAACATCTAGCTTAAGTAGATCCACTAGCTAATAAACCTATGTGGGAACATAGTTATGAGATAAGGAGATTGCTACTAGAAACCCAGATTCTACTGACATGAGGGCTTTCATCTCATGAGATTACTTTGGAATACCAAACTCTACTAACGTGAAAGCTTCCACCTCATATGCAATATCCACTCAGTGCTAAGCATAAATTCCCATAGAATAGTCATTTCTTACTTGACTTTATTAATGATGGAAAGGTTCCCCCGAACAACCAAACCAATCTAGTTCATTAAGATAGTTCTTAGACCATGCATGAGAAAACCTTTCACCATTTATAATCACTTTTAATCTTTGATTCAATTAAGTGAGAAAACCTTTCAACCTAAGAATCCTTACTATGTGATAATACCTTTCACATCATGCTAGTTATGTGTTTATGAGAATGACCTTTCAACATTACAACAACATCATTATTGGTACTTTACTCTCAAACCACCCTTAAAAAATTACATAGATATCATAAACAATGCATAAGTCTATAATTTAACTCCTTGAGGTCAAAACCCAATTTCAATAATCAACTCTTAGAAAACATGGGTTAAATATGGATTCCATCAATAATTCATTTAAAACTAGTAATAAATGCTTAATTCCATAAATTTATTCCCTGAAGATAAAATCCCACTAACATATAGCTCATAACTTACAAATATAGGGATCACATGGGTTTATGGGAGGGATTAATTATAAAAAGCATTGTAATTCATCAATCCATGCATATGATATCATAATTCAATAATTTAAATCAAAAATTTAGAGATCCCATGATAATTGATGAAAACCCTAACTTAATGGGGAAATTCTAATCTTTGAAATTGAGGAATTTGGGAACTCCATGGATGAAATGAATCCATGGATAAAAAATATCATATCTTACTATCAAAGCCCAAAGAAATTGAAGTATGTATGCTGGCTCTCGAACCCTAGCTTGAATCTCCTTCTTCTTCTTCTTCTTCTTCTTCAAGTTTCTAGAGACAGAAGTATTTTGGAGAGGAAATTTGTTTTTTTTAGTGTCTTGAGAGAATGGGTCTTAAACTGGGAAAATTTGATTGTTAAGTACTTATATAGGTCTTTAGATGATGGGTAAAATGATGTAGCATCGAATTAAAATAAATCTGAAAAGACTTTTAAGACCCTAACTTAAAAACAGAAGACTCTCACGCTAGAGCTCGCCAAATGAGCCCTAAGCTCGCCTAATTTTATTGTAAGGAACCCAAAATTTACCTTGGATCTGATAGTGGTCGTGAGAATTGTAGAAATCAAGAAATTCATTGATAGGGAGTACACGTGTACTCCCTATCAATGAACATCTTGAATCTGCAAATCTAGCGGCCAATATAATATTCAAATTCAAAAAGATTCCATACAGAACAAGTTGATTCAATATGTTAATTTGATATACTCGGTCTTTTTTTTATACCATTTCTTTGCTTTTATTTTGTCTTATTCACCTGACGATGTGGGATAAGTAAATATATCGGGACTACATTTTAATATAGTTAACTTGAGAGCATTGTAACGGCCTGTATTTTTGTATGTGGTAGTTCTATTCATGTTATACTTGACATATACTTATAGTGTAGGTGAGGGATCATGTTTCTTACATGATTAGTGTTGGTTTAAACTAGCTTGGAAGGTGATGTAATGCCTTGCACGTTTTAGCATATGTATTGCAAGTTAACTCCGATGGAAAGTATTTAAGTAATTATAGTAAGGTGGTAATTGAGCTAGCAGTTGCATCACCTACTTGATCTATATTATAGTTAAAGGGCCCAAGTTTGATTGACCAGATTTAGGCTTATATTTAAGGGCTCATTTGAAGCCCAAACCTATTAAAGAAAATGTGAATGAAAGAAGGCCCAACAGCCAAATCTGCCAATTGGCCATTATGGATAAAGCCCAAGTGAAACTAAGTAAGTACATGACCTCCTAAGATTTGTTTTACCATGTTATTGGGCCAAGTGTGTACCACCTACTTGCACTAATCTGTCCCAAGTGGAATAAAAGAACAAAGGGAAAATGGACAGCCAAGGTCCAATAATATTAAGTCCAAAAGGGCCCAAGTTAAAAGGACAAGCAGGTGGGGCACCTACTTGACATTATATGGACCAAAATTGGTCAAGAGTGTCGGCCATAACACCTCCTTTTTCAAAGGATAAGGATCAAGTCTTATTCTCCATTTTGAACTTGCAAAATTTCAGATTTTCTTAAGTTTCTTTCTTGGTCTCTCTTGGCTCTCAATAAGCAGCCCCCTAAAACCTTAGGGTTCTTGAGTGCTGTCTCATTTTCAGTAAAGAAGTTGAAGGAGAGTTTGAATTCTTGAAGTACAAGTTTAGAGGATAAATTTTCAGAATTTAGGTAAGACTTCAACCCATTTGTTTTCCTCTCTTTGATAATGTTTGGAGTGGAGAATTTTGTATATGTTTATCAAGAATTCATGGATTGTGATAAATCTTTGAGTCAATATTCTCCTATTATGCTGAAAGATTTGAGATTGTTAGTGGCTGCCTTATGAATATTGTTGTTGAGGGCTGTTTGGGTATCTCTGGAAATGATGTTTGAAGTTGTATTAATGTGTAGAGGAAGGGTGTGGTGGTTCACCATTTATGTAAGGGTTGTATGGGCCTGATTTCCATCAAATATTTTTTAGCTACTGTTTTGGAGAACCTTATTGTGATTAGCTGCTGATGTTAGGCCCCTTAATCATAGACTTATGTTGTCGATTAGCCCCCCCACCCAATAAGCGAAGGCTGGAATCGTGATATTGCGTTTGGTCATAAATCATATAAGGTATGCTAAGCGCTATTCGATTTCTATATCCTTTTGGCATGTGCATGAAATCTGCCACCTGCAATTAAGTATCAATGAAGCTGGATTCTCACAAGTTTCTATTTCTAGGAAAAGGAAGCCCTATCCATCTCGGCTCGCAGCGTATATCTCCAAATAGCTAACTTAACAATATCTTCTTTTCCCCATTCTAAGTACATGGAACTACTTCATTATATGTTCACTACTCTTATACTTGTGCTAAATTTCCCCTTGTGCCCTGCTTATCGAACATGCGTTATTTGCAAAAGAAAGTTTGATGAATCCTTCCTCCTAAGCCCAATGAAGTCAATTTTGCCATTAGGTCTTAAAGTAAGGTGTTTGATGTGTTGATGTTTCAATAGCTCCTTATGTCATTGCTTACAATTGCCTCAAAGTATTATTTTCATGCCTATTGCTATTCCATACTGTTCCATAATTCATGTCTCCAAGATGATTATGACCACCAATATCAACATCCTCAACGTGTTACGATATCCAAAATAACATCATCAAAAGCGCTTAGACACTGATTAACAATAATCCTCAAAGCATTAAAGAATCCTAATTGACGACCTGACCCATACGGAAAATCTTTCAGAACTCTATTTAATTAAGGGTGGCGCCCTTAGGGTCGCGAAAGCCTAGCCATGTCGGCCGATCCTTATTGTATAGAAGGGTGGCCCCTCGGCAGCTTCAGGCCTGCGAATAGCGAAAAGCCTAGCACATGCCGGCCCGCCCATCCCAAGTTGTGGTAATTTGAGGACCGCATTCCCAGGGTTAATACGGTACTAGCATGCCGCCCGTCACTCCTCTTCTACCACTGATCAGATGGTCACTTGTATCACATGCCCAACAAAGATTATAATATACAAAAAGGTAAAGAAAAGAATGTAGCTTACTTGATTCCACAAGAGTAAGCAAAGGTGGTCTTCTCTCCTAATCTATGCACTCATATGTTGCTACTTGATTTCATTTGAGCCTTGTATTACATATACTATTTGCCTTACATATTCAGTATATTTTTCGTACTGACGTCCCGTATTGGGGACGCTGCATTTCATGCCGCAGGCTCAGGTACTCCAGCTAGTAGACCTCCTCAGTAGGAGCACTCAAAATTTTGCTACTTTTGGTGAGCTCCAAGTTGATTCGGAGCTTTATTAAGTCCTTGTTAAATTCGTTTGGTATTGTAGCGTAGTTAAGGGTAAGGCGGGGTCTGTCCCGACCTACTCTAGTCTTCTATCTTTTAAAGGCTTTGTAGACGTATGTACATGGTTCAGTTGTGTCTTAAGGAGTTGTGGCCTAAACGGCCAAGTCTTGTATATAACTTTTGGACCTACTTACGTTGGTTTGTATCGCTGCATCCAAAGTTATCTTGTCTCAATTATTATAGTATATGCTCAGTAAGAACAGGTTGTAGGTTGGTTCTCTTGGGCCTTTATGGCATCGGGTGCCTGTCTGTCTTAATGGGTTTTGAGGCGTGACAAAAGTGGTCATCCTAGGGAGTCTACAAAGCCGTGTCTGTGTAGAGTCTTGCTTATGGATGTGTTGTGCACCACATTTATAAATAGGAGGCTACGGGACATATAGGAGTTGTCTCATTTCTTTCATTTCTTAGATCGTGCGATAGAACCTTTGTTGTAGGTGAATCATATCTAATTCCTCAATTGTTTTATTATAGCAAAGATGCCGATTATGAGAAGGAGTAAAAGTACTGGTAAACGAGTAGAAGTGGCTGCCCAAGAAGGGACCAGCCAACCACCACCAAGTCAATCTATTCAAAGTGGGGCTCAAGATGAGTCTCTATCGCAGACTTCCTCGACGCCTCCATCTCCTGAAGAACTAAGAAGGGAAGAGGAACCTCAGGAAACCCCTATTAATGCTACCGAGCAAGATTTGAGGAATNAAATGGAAAATGGACAGCCAAGGTCCAATAATATTAAGTCCAAAAAGGCCCAAGTTAAAAGGACAAGCAGGTGGGGCACCTACTTGACATTATATGGCCCAAAATTGGTCAAGAGTGTCGGCCATAACACCTCCTTTTTCAAAGGATAAGGATCAAGTCTTATTCTCTATTTTGAACTTGCAAAAGTTTCAGATTTCCTAAGTTCTTTCTTGGACTCTCTTGGCTTCAATTAGCAGCCCTAAGACACCTTAGAGTTCTTGAGTGCTTTCTAATTTTTCAAGTAATAGTTTGAAGGAGAGTTTGAATTCTTGAAGTACAAGTGTAGAGGATACATTTTTAGAATTAAGGTAAGACTTCAACCCATTTGTTTTCCTCTCTTTGATAATGTTTGGATTGGAGAATTTTGTATATGTTTATCAAGAATTCATGGATTGTGATAAATCTTTGAGTCAATATTCTCCTATTATGCTGAAAGATTTGAGATTGATAGTGGCTGCCTTATGAATATTGTTGTTGAGGGCTGTTTGGGTAGCTTGGGAGATGATGTATGAAGTTGTATTAATGTGTAGAGGAAGGGTGTGGTGGTTCACCATTTATGTAAGGGTTGTTTGGGCCTGATTTCCATCAAATATTTTAGCTACTGTTTTGGAGGACCTTATTATGATTAGCTGCTGATGTTAGCTTAATCATGACTTATGTTGTAGATTAGCACCCAATAAGGAAGGCTGAATCGTGATAGTGGTATTGGTCAGAAAAATAAGGTATGTAAGGCTATTCGATTCTATATCCTTTTGGCATGAAATCTGCCACCTGCAATTAATATCAATGAAGTGATTCTCATAAGTTCTATTTCTAGAAAAGGAAGCATGGTGCCAGCGTACTATCTCCAAATAGCTAACAATATTTCTTTCCCCATTCTAAGTACATGGAACTACTTCATTATATGTTCACTACTCTATACTTGTGTAAATTCCCCTTGTGCTGTTATAGAAATGGTATTTGCAAAAGAAAGTTTGATGAATCCTTCTCCTAAGCCAATTGAAGTCAATTTTGCCATTAAGGTCTTAAAGTAAGGTGTTGATGTTTCATAGCTCCTTATGTCATTGTTACTGCCTCAAAGTATTGTTTTCATGTATTCCACTACTGTTCCGTAATTTCATGTCTCCAAGATGATTATGACCACCAAATCAACATCTCAAAGTGTTACGAGTTATGAACTGATTAACAATAATCTCAAAGATTAAAGAATCTAAGTGAAGAAATCTATTTAATTAAGGGTGGCAGCTCAGGGGCGAAAGCCTAGCATGGGCCGATCCCTATTGGTATAGAAGGGTGGCAGCTCAGGGGCGAAAGCCTAGCATGGGCCGATCCCAAGTTGTGCAATTATGAGGACCGCATCCCAGGGGTTAATACGCCTAGCATGGGTCATCCTCTTCTACCACTGATCAGCTGGTCACTTGTATCACATGCCCAACAAAGATTATAACATACAAAGAAGGTAAAGAAAAGAATGTAGCTTACTTGATTCCACAAGAGTAAGCAAAGGTGGTCTTCTCTCCTAATCTATGCACTCATATGTTGCTACTTGATTTCATTTGTGCCTTGTATTACATATACTTTTTGCCTTACATATTCAGTACATTTTTCGTACTGACGTCCCGTATTGGGGACGCTGCATTTCATGCTGCAGGCTCAGGTACTCCAGCTAGTAGACCTCCTCAGTAGGAGCACTCGAAATTCTGCTACTTTTGGTGAGCTCCAAGTTGATTCGGAGCTTATTTAAGTCCTTGGTAAATTCGTTTGGTATTGTATCGTAGTTAAGGGTAAGGCGGGGTCTGTCCCGACCTACTCTAGTCTTCTATCTTTTAGAGGCTTTGTAGACGTATGTACATGGTTCAGTTGTGTTTTAAGGAGTTGTGGCCTAAACGGCCAAGTCTTGTATATAACTTTTGGATCTACTTACGTTGGTTTGTATCGCTGCATCCAAAGTTAACTTGTCTTAATTGTTATAGTATATGCTTAGTAAGAACAGGTTGTAGGTTGGTTCTCTCGGGCCTTTAGGGCATCGGGTGCCTGTCCGTCTTAATGGGTTTTGAGGCGTGACAGTCTCGTAAAGTGAAGGGCTTGGATAGAAGCCCAAGTTCAAGGAAAGGGGTCCTTATATTTCAAGGATTTCCTATGTTATGTTCTTAATTAAAGTTATGTAATAGTTTAGATATTATGTTATGTAGTTAAAAAGGGTCGTGTCCCTACTCTATTCTATGATGTTGAGTCTAAGATGGAAAAAGATACATAGAGTCTAACTATGTAATATTACTTATATATTATATATAATGAAGGTGATGTTCTAACATATGATGTTGTATGAATGTTTTATATTTTCCGCTAAAAATATACCTATGACAATGCTATGAAAGATGACTATGGCTTCTTATAAGACCTCCGAGAGGTCAAGTACGCCGTGTTACTTCTAGGGGTTTTCCTCGGTCGTGAATAACGTGGTATTAGAGCATGAGGTTATGAAAGTGGTTTCAGGGTCCAAAGTATCATATTGCCACGTCTAATAGAGTCTCGTTCATTGGTGGTAAGTCGCTACACATCCATGAGAGAGAGGCTCTAGAATGACACAGTTTCCCTTCTTCATTATTATCTTGTCGTGCCATAGAAATTAACTCTATAAGATCTCTCTATGTTTTCTTGTTCGGTGGTCTATTAGATGTGATTTCTTTGATGAGATAGATCTCAATGCTTGAGGGAGAAACAGTGAGTTTTGATTCTTATCTTGGTTTTATGGTTTGATGATTAAGTGTTAAGGTGAACTTTGATATATGTTGTTGTGATGTTGTTTATTGCTATATATGAGATCTATGTGAAATGACATGTCATGTGAAGATTTATGTTATGATATGGTTATAACTTGTTAAAAGATGTTGTGGTTAAAAATGAGTTTCGTTTTTGAAATAATAGGTTGCTATATGAATTTGTTTGATGATGGTTTAGACTGAAATGCTTTGAAGAAGTGTGGTAAATAGCTAGAGATGCATGTTTCCTTATATGGGTGTAATAGTTCAAAATGTTGCCTTATTAGGTGTGTAATGTCTCATAGTTACCTAGTATGGATTGGAGTCCTTTGTATAGGCTTGGTCTTAGAAGTGTGCTTACCTTGTAGGGTGATGATGTGGGTTGGAATGACCTAGAAGTTAGCTTACCCTAGTGTTGAAAGAAAAGAAAGAGTCCTTATGGCTAAGTCTCCTCTATGTTTCCCCTAAGGTTTTCATGACCCTTGGTATACATGGTATAATGGATACCTTATATGGTTGGGTAGTATGACCTAATTTGATGGTTATGGATTTCCTTTGGGTGTTAGGCCTAGAGAAATGATGATGATTTAGTTTGTAGACTCCTTGATGTGAGATTAGGAGTGAAAACCCTAAATGATGTTAAATCTTCTTGAGTGAAGAGTATGAAGTGTTGGTCTTGACTTACCTTGACCTTGGTGTTTAAGGGCATGATGTGATTAGGCTTACACCAAGTGGGGGATAAAGTTCCTAGATGGTATGGTTTAGAGTGCGCTTGATGTTCCTATGTTGAGTTCCTTTGAACTTCTATATGTTGGGTTTGCTTAAGCTTATATCCCAAGAGTAGGGTGAGTGAGCTTAGTTATTAAAGATGGTGAGCTAGAAATTCTCTTAAGGTTGAGATAAGTTGCCCTTAAATGGGTTTACCCTGAGTGGTGGATGGTGAGGTAAGTAGTAAGGTTATAGATATCTCTATTTTGTCCTTCTATTTCTACTTGAGCTTGAAAACAAAGAGTTCCTACTAGCTTTTTCATGATAGGAGTCTTGCATAAAAGTGTAAGTTGCATGTTCTCGCTATGTTTTGTATGTCTGGACTGACACTATGTTAAGCATGTGTTGAAGACTCTAAAGTTCATGAAAAAAAACTTTGATCAAATTCATGTATTCTCATGTTGATTGTGCATCTTATTATGTTAGTTGTGCATTAAACTTCATGAGATAAAGTAAGAAGCATGTATGAAGTCACACTTAATGTGTGGTGTTTAGCCTCATAATGAAAAATGTGAGTCTTCTTAAAATGAAAAATGATCAGTCTCTTGAAAATTATGTGACTTTTATTGTTTGGAAAGCATAATTGTAGTCTCACATTTGAAAAGTGAATGCATGTATAGCTAGTGTCTTTGTGTGTGCCTATAAATTGTAATATTTTCCCGAATTGATGCATGCTTATGAAAACTATTGCCATGCTAGAATTTGAAAGTTTGTGAAATGACTTCCTATTGTTGTGATGTGTGTTGTGTGACTTACCATTTTTTATTCACTAGAAAGGAAATATGAGCGTGCTTTGGTTAGAAGTTGAGAATTTCTCATTTAAAATAAATTGACCTTTGTGCATTGCTTGTGTAAGAACTTATGAAGACATGTAATTGTGTTGAGGAGAAGGACATTACTCCTTAAACATAACTAAGCATTGTAAGGTTGAGTATGGCCTTAATGGTATTATGTATAAATTATAAAGATCTTTGTTGATCTACTTTACTCAAGTCTATGTGCATTGAAGTATGAGTGCTTATTTCTTCTTGAGTGTTGTTGAACTTGATCATGTGTTACTTAAAGGTTGATGCATAAAGAGCTCCTAATTAAATGAAGTGTAAATGACATGTTATGATTAGGAGAAGGTTGTTCTTCCTATGAACATGACAATAGCCTATGTGTTTGATGCATTTAAGAGTGGGTGAATAAAGGTTTGCTTACTTGTGTTGCATTGAGTGCTAAATGGTATGAAAGTTTGTGTTCCATCAATGTTTGGTACATTGAAGTCTATGAGATGATGTTATAAATGTGTGAGCTGCTCTATGAGTCATTGAAGTCCTTGATGTATTTAAAATGTCCCAAGTGTCATTCGAGGACGAATGTTCCCAAGTGGGGAATATTGTAAGGACCCTCAAAATGAATTAAGGTTCTTCGAGCCTCACATGTGTCTAAAAAAGTATAAAATAAGTTATATAACTGTTTTAAAGTATGTATACTTTATGTCAAGGGATAACTAAGACGTTTGACGACTAAGTCACCTAAATGTCTAAAATGTGGTTCTATGTTTTTATGTGTGTTTCATGGTGTTTTAAGGTTTTTAATAGAGTTATTATAGCATGTATAGGCAGTGGTTAAAGTTTCGTGAAGTTTGCAGGTCAAACGATCAAGAACGTCCAAGGCATTCGAAAGATATGCCTTGAGTCGACCTTGTACGTTTAGGTGTGTTTCGTCGAGTTTTATGTGTTCGTTTTGGATAAAATTCATGTGAGAGGTGTTAAACTCATAGACGATCGTATTTGGGTTGGAAACGTCTGGGAAATTATCCCCAAGGACCATCAAAGGGTCCTTGAGGAAAGGACCCAAAATCTGATGGCAGGCTGTCCCAGGCAGCCTTGGCGACGGAGCTGTCAACGGCCAGTCATGGCTGTGACGCCCCGTCACAAGGGTTTCGTTGTGGGGGACTTCTCCAAGGGTGTAGGGGGAACCCTTGGAAAGCCACTGGAGCTTGCAACGGAGGGTCATGACGGGCCGTTGCACCCGTGACGCCCCGTCACAAGCCAGGCGTCGCAGCCAAGTCCCTGTGCGCAGATTTTCTGCCAAGTCAGGGGTGAAATGGTAAATTCACCCCACTTCCAGATAAGAGTTTAGGCGGTTGTTTAGGGGTCTTATGGGTATTTTAATTAACTATATAAGTAGTTAACACCCTAGAGACTTCATTCTTCCAAATTGAAAACCCAAAACTCTTAGAATAATTCCCAAAACCTCCATTGAAGACTCCATTGAAGAGGCAGCTTGGTGAGGGGTTCTTGAGTGGAAATTCTTCATCAAAGTGAAGAATTATCATCCTTGAGGTATGGCTTTTGATCCTTGAAACTTATTTCATCAAGGAGCCCAATCCTCAAAGTGTTTTACAAAGTTTTCTAAATTGAATTGTCCAATTTAGGGATTCTACCATGGATTCTTGCATAAATAATTTCTAAACATTGAATTATGATCTAATTGATATTGTATTGATGATTTCAACATAAATTACCTATGAACCCATGTGAATTGATGAACCCTAGTTTTGACTACTTTTTGGGTTACTTGATATTAAGCTTATGTTGATGAATTGTTGTGTAGTTTCTTATGGAATTTCTAATGATACAAGAATTGTGTTCAATTGATATATAATTGATATTATATTGTTAAACTTATATTGAATTGATGTAGATTCATTGAGTTTTATGGTTATTGCTTGGAATTATTGTTCATGGCCATGTGTAAGGGCCTTGTGATGTTGAATTGGTTGATTTGGCATTGAATTGAAGTGTGGATATGGGGATGAAGGTATGCCGCCCCATTTTCCTTAATTTGATATTAATTATACTTCGATATTATTGTGATTGGAATGGTCCACTTATGGTGGCGGTGTTATGTGTTTAATTTGCAATTGACGTGGCCTTGTCGGCGTTAATTTATGCAATATTATGAGCATGGCCTTATTGGTAATTACTTGAAGCTATGTGGCTATTTGTGTAGTTGATGATGTGAGTATGATATTACTTATCTACATGTGAAGTTATATAGTCATGTATGTATTCTTCTAGTTATGTTGCCTTAAGTGATTATGTTAGACTTTGACTTGACATTATGAGTATAGTGTTAGGGTTAAGTCTTGGTTATTCCTACTTGACTTTGTGAGTCTATGTGAAGTATATTGATGATGTTATGATGATATATAGGATGACTTGAAGATGTTAGGTTGTTTTAGAAGTGTTTCTAGAATGGCTTGTATTATGGGTTAAAAGTGAAGTATGTGATGTCTTGTCTTGGTTGACTTGTATCTCTTACTTGATGTATATATGGTTATGAGTATGTGATGTCTTGATATAGGGTGTTATAACTCTTAGTCTTGAATAATAAATATAGGTTGGACCTTAATGATAAGAAGGTCAATGTTATGTGGAACCTTGAACCTAGTGGCGAGGTTATGAATTGTGAAGTAGTTAGCCGTAATGGTATCCTTCATGTTATGAGTGATGGACTTAGGGATGGTTGGCTGGAACGACATCATATCATACCTTAGGAAAATCGCTATGAGCTTCTTGTCGCTAAAGTGAGATATGCCCTAGTGGAACTTGCTTTGGTAGGGTGAATGTAAAGGGGGTCATGAACTATATAAGGACCTATTTATATGAACCTTAATGTGAATTAATCCATGAGAACAAAGGCTAGCACCGAGTGAGTATGAGGAGGGTTAAGCGGATTTAGTTAAAGAACAGACTGAATGCTTAATACGCCCTTCATATTCCTTAACCATGTGCCTACATGGGATGTGTCCAAGTTCTACCATTGGCAAGTAGAACAACCTCATCGAAGTAGGATAGAACTTTGGATGCCATGTCTTCTTGCTACCATGGTCTATGTCGGTTATTGCCTATTCTCATCATGTGGAATACCAATTAGCATTAGATAAGTTTATGAGGTTTAGGTGGTGGTATGGGACGCTATCTAGACATTGCACAATAGACTTTGAAGGTGTTATGTGGAGTTCCTAGGTCTTGTCCAAAGACCATTATGTGATCCATTATGTGAGTGTCTTATGTGATGCATTATGTGAGTGTCTTATGTGATGTATGAGTCTTAATGAACTAATGAACTAATGACCTATGTAGTAACTATGTAAATGGTTGAGTACCTAATCTAAAGTGACTTAAGCATTCCTTAGCTAAAGTGTGAGGAGGACATGAAAGGATGGTTTCTTCATGTCTTATCTTTGGAAGTCTTGAGGATGACTCTAGTTAGGGAAGTTGGTTAATCTTGTTGACATGATCTAAACCTTAGGAAGTCTTAAGGACTAGTTAGGTAATCTTGGAGAGGTTATTGCACTATGGACTTTATCTTCTTGATTTACTTAAGTAGGTCTTTTGATAGGCTTTGGAAGGAGAATGTCTTCAAATTTTAAGTGTTGGTGTGTTTAGTGAGAATGATTCTATTTGAGGTAGTCTATAGGATCTCTTGTGTGTGTGTGATAGAGATTGTATGGGCGGTCGCTCCACACTCACTCAAGTGAACCTTGGAAATCACCTTTGGTAGATGAATCTTACATAGATGCTTATGATTGTTTTCTAAGTATGTATGTGACTCATTGTAGGTAATCTTAAGGGTCGTTTAGGCACATCTAGAGAGGGTGTATGGGCGGTCTCTCTTTATGTGACTTAAGTGAATCTTAGGATGACTTTATGTGAGGGAATTACATGCTAGGAGATGTTAAAAGGGATGGCTAAGACTTCAGTGTAACAGTGAAGGGACTTCACTGTACAGTGAAGTGAACTCACTGTAAAGTGAGCCTTTAAAATATTATTTTCGATTAAATGTTATCTTATGTGTTTGTTAATTGCTAAATGATGTTCTTATGTTTAATCTATGATTTCTAAATGAAAAGATGCATATTTCCAATAAAGTCCATTTTCATGATTTTATGCATATAGCCATACTTAGTACATGCGGTTGTACTAATTCCATGTTTTATTTTCTATCTATAGTCCTTGGTAGGTAAGGAGCTTTTGGATAAGAAGACTTGGGCTTAGAAGAATCGTCCGAGTAGAAGAATTGAAGTATGTCCTCATTTGTATCGAGGGCATATATGTCATCTTATGTTTCTTTTATGAAGTATTGTAATAAGACTATGTTATTTCTATTTTCGTATTAAAGTACTCTTGTGTCTTAAGATGATGAGATTGAGACTTAGCATTTCTATTACTTTTATATGAAAGAGGTTTTCTAAAGACTATATTATGTTTTAGTGAAAAGTTTTAACTCCGCACTACTTTTCACTATGTATATGCAATGAATGATATGAATGAGGCTTGTGTTAGAACTCTGAGAGTTCGACGACGCCGGTCGCAATCCAAGATCGCACCCTATCTTCTAAGGTATGGTCTCGGGTTGTGACAAAGTTGGTATCAGAGCATACGATGGTGAAAGTAGTATTAGGTATCAAAAAGTCTCATCAAGTCACGTCTAGTAGAGTCTTGACCATCGGTGTGAGTCGCGACACATCTATGGGCGAGAGGCTATAGGACGATAGAGTTTCCCTTCTTTTCTACTCCTATATCGTGCGGTAGAGTAAATGTTATGATTATCCTTCTTATGAGTTTCCTTGTGTTTACTAGGAGGATGGCCGCTAGAAGGATGGAAGAGGACAGGGTGAATGAGGAAGTTCTTCGCCAAGTTGAGCAAGTTGCTCAAGGTGAGCAAGGTGTCCAAGATGGGCAAGGTGATCAAGTGCCTCCCCAAGGTGATCATGTTCCTAATGTAGGAGGAGGTAATGAGGTACCGGAGTTGTCTAATAGGTTGATTGGAGAGGCTTTGATGGCTTTAGCTCAAGCCGTAACTACTCAAATCAATTTGAGTATGGTGCCTAGGGTTATGGAGAGCACTATGACATCTAGGTTGAGAGACTTAGTGAGGGAAGAATGCTATGAGACTATACTACATGATAATGTGGTCGTATCTAGACTCATGGTGTATGCACAATCTATTGATGAGTCTAAACTTAGAAGGATGGCTAGAACTTTGAAAAGGGGTGTTACTAGTGACCAAGTGCAACCTAGGTTCAAGAAAAGAGTTCAATCTCAAGATGTACCTAGAGTTCCTAAGAAGAAGTTTGAGAAAGGATATGTTTCTAAGGATAGCAAGCCTACTTGTGCAAATTGTGGCAAGAGTCACTATGGTGAGTGTCTATTGGGTACCGGTAGTTGCTTTGGATGTGGAAAGGATGGGCACAAAGTGAGAGATTGTTCAAACATTGCTTCTAGGAAGGAGGGCAAGAGGGTTGAGCCTAGTGTTCCAAAGGAAGATGCTCCAACTAAGAGGCGTTTCTATGCACTCCGTACTAGAATTGAGAAGTCGGGTGATGGTGATGATGATGTTGGTAAGTTCTTGTTTCTCTTTTGATAGTATGAGTTCCTTCTAAGTGGGGGAGTATGGTTTGTAGATGGGATAGAAGTTCTTGAATTGTTGCATGTGCATGATGTTTAGGAGTTTGATTGAAATTGAATTTCATTTAATTCTTGCATTGTGTGTTTTATGAAGCTTGGAGCATGTTGTATGATGTGTTTACATGATGTTATCTTTCATTCTAGCATTACTATATAAAGAATTGCCTAAAGATTGCATTTTTGGAAAAGTTGTTGAAATCACTGTTGCCTGATGAACTGCTCACTGTAATTTTTTTTGTAAAAATGGCTATTTGATTCTTTGGTCTAAAATTCTTGTTAAGTGGTTACTGATGTATATGAGTACGATGTTGAATATAAAATGAGTTTTTTCTATTTGGATTGAAGCATGTGAGTTTTGTAGCATAACGAGTTATAGAATTGTCTTCTAGTTTCTTGTTGTGTTGTGAATCTCTTGATTAGGTGAAATTCATGATTTCTTCTTGATAATGTGTTGTATGATTTGGTTATGTGCTGCTAGTTGAGTCTCTAATTTTGGAAGTGTTCGGAGAGTGGCAAGTGTCATTCGAGGACGAATGTTGTCCAAGTGGGGGAGATTGTAAGACCTCGAAAATAGCTTAGGTTAACTAGAGCCTAATATGGTGGTCATATTGTTCTAAGGTCCTAAATATGTTTAATATGTGGTATAGAGGCAGTAGCTAAAGTATTAGAGGTGTTGGAAGTCAAACGTCAAGGGATGACTAAGACGTTTGACGACTACATCACCTAAATGTCTAAAATGTGGTTCTATGTGTTTATGTGTGTTTCATGGTGTTTTAACGTTAGAGTTATTATAGCATGTATAGGAAGTGGTTAAAGTTTCATGAAGTTTGGAAGTCAAACGACCAAGAACGTCCAAGGCATTCGAAAGATATGCCTTGAGTCGACCTTGTACGTTTAGGTGTGTTTCATTGAGTTTTATGTGTTCGTTTTAGATGAAATTCATGTGAGAGGTGTTAAACTCATAGAGATCGTATTTGGGTTGGAAACGTCTTGGAAATTATCCCCAAGGACCATCAAAGGGTCCTTGAGGAAAGGACCCAAAATCTGATGGCAGGCTGTCCCAGGCAGCCTTGGCGACGGAGCTTTCAACGGCCAGTCATGGATGTGACGCCCCGTCACAAGGGTTTCGTCGTGGGGGACTTGTCCAAGGGTGTAGGGGGAACCCTTGGAAAGCCACTGTAGCTTGCAACGGAGGGTCATGACGGGCCGTTGCACCCATGACGCCCCGTCACAAGCCAGGCGTCGCAGCCAAGTCCCTGTGCGGAGATTTTCTGCCAAGTCAGGGGTGAATTAGTGATGTAATGGCCTGTATTTTTGTATGTGGTAGTTCTATTCATGTTATACTTGACTTATACTTATAGTGTAGGTGAGGGATCATGTTTCTTACATGATTAGTGTTGGTTTAAACTAGCTTGGAAGGTGATGTAATGCCTTGCACGTTTTAGCGTATGTATTGCAAGTTAACTCCGATGGAAAGTATTTAAGTAATTATAGTAAGGTGGTAATTGAGCTAGCAGCTGCATCACCTACTTGATCTATATTATAGTTAAAGGGCCCAAGTTTGATTGACCAGATTTAGGCTTATATTTAGGGGCTCATTTGAAGCCCAAACCTATTAAAGAAAATTGTGAATGAAAGAAGGCCCAACAGCCAAATCTGCCAATTGGCCCATTATGGATAAAGCCCAAGTGAAACTAGGTAAGTGCATGACCTCCTAAGATTTGTTTTACCATGTTATTGGGCCAAGTGTGTACCACCTACTTGCATTAATCTGTCCCAAGTGGAATAAAAGAACAAAGGGAAAATGGACAGCCAAGGTCCAATAATATTAAGTCCAAAAAGGCCCAAGTTAAAAGGACAAGCAGGTGGGGCACCTACTTGACATTATATGGCCCAAAATTGGTCAAGAGTGTCGGCCATAACACCTCCTTTTTCAAAGGATAAGGATCAAGTCTTATTCTCCATTTTGAACTTGCAAAAATTTCAGATTTCCTAAGTTCTTTCTTGGTCTCTCTTGGCTTCAATTAGCAGCCCTAAAACACCTTAGAGTTCTTGAGTGCTGTCTAATTTTTCAAGTAAGAGTTTGAAGGAGAGTTTGAATTCTTGAAGTACAAGTTTAGAAGATAAATTTTCAGAATTAAGGTAAGACTTCAACCCATTTGTTTTCCTCTCTTTGATAATGTTTGGATTGGAGAATTTTGTATATGATTTATCAAGAATTCATGGATGATGATAAATCTTTGAGTCAATATTCTCCTATTATGCTTAAAGATTTGAGATTGTTAGTGGCTGCCTTATGAATATTGTTGTTGAGGGCTGTTTGGGTATCTCTGGAAATGATGTTTGAAGTTGTATTAATGTGTAGAGGAAGGGTGTGGTGGTTCACCATTTATGTAAGGGTTGTATGGGCCTGATTTCCATCAAATATTTTTTAGCTACTGTTTTGGAGAACCTTATTGTGATTAGCTGCTGATGTTAGCTTAATCATGACTTAGGTTGTAGATTAGCAACCAATAGGAAGGCTGAATCGTGATAGTGGTATTGGGCATATAAGGTATGTAAGGCTAATTCGTTCTAATCCTTTTGGGCTGAAAATCTGACCACCCTGCATTAATAGCAATGAAGTGATTCTAGAAGTTCCATTGCCTGAGAAAAGAAAGCATGGTGGCAACGTCTATTCCAAATAGCTAACAATTTTCGTTCCCCATTCTAGTACATGGAACTACTTACATTATATGGTTCAACGACGCGATACTTGTGGTAATTTCCCCTTGTGCTGTTATAGAAATGGTATTTGCAAAAGAAAGTTTGATGAATCCTTCTCCTAAGCCAATTGAAGTCAATTGTGCCATTAAGGTGTTAAAGTAAGGTGTTGATGTTTCATAGCTCCTTATGTCATTGTTACTGACTCAAAGTATTGTTTTCATGTATTCCACTACTGTTCCGTAATTTCATGTCTCCAAGATGATTAGGACCACCAAATCAACATCTCAAAATGTTACGATTATCCAAAATAACATCTCAAAAGAGTTATGAACTGATTAACAATAATCTCAAAGATTAAAGAATCTAAGTGAAGAAATCTATTTAATTAAGGGTGGCAGCTTAGGGGCGAAAGCCTAGCATGGGCCGATCCCTATTGGTATAGAAGGGTGGCAGCTCAGGGGAGAAAGCCTAGCATGGGCCGATCCTAAGTTGTGTAATTATGAGGACCGCATCCCAGGGGTTAATACGCCTAGCATGGGTCATCCTCTTCTACCACTGATTAGCTGGTCACTTGTATCACATGCCCAACAAAGATTATAACATACAAAGAAGGTAAAGAAAAGAATGTAGCTTACTTGATTCCACAAGAGTAAGCAAAGGTGGTCTTCTCTCCTAATCTATGCACTCATATATTGCTACTTGATTTCATTTGTGCCTTGTATTACATATACTTTTTGCCTTACATATTCAGTACATTTTTCGTACTGACGTCCCGTATTGGGGACGCTGCATTTCATGCTGCAGGCTCAGGTACTCTAGCTAGTAGACCTCCTCAATAGGAGCACTCGAAATTCTGCTACTTTTGGTGAGCTCCAAGTTAATTCGGAGCTTTATTAAGTCCTTGGTAAATTCGTTTGGTATTGTATCGTAGTTAAGGGTAAGGTGGGGTCTGTCCTGAGCTACTCTAGTCTTCTATCTTTTAGAGGCTTTGTAGACGTATGTACATGGTTCAGTTGTGTCTTCAGGAGTTGTGGCCTAAACGGCCAAGTCTTGTATATAACATTTGGATCTACTTACGTTGGTTTGTATCGCTACATCCAAAGTTAACTTGTCTCAATTGTTATAGTATATGCTCAGTAAGAACAGGTTATAGGTTGGTTCTCTTGGGCCTTTCGGGCATCGGGTGCCTGTCCGTCTTAATGGGTTTTGAGGCGTGACAAAAGTGGTATCAGAGCCGGTCATCCTAGGAAGTCTACAAAGCCGTTCTGTGCTAGCACCTTTCACACTATTCTCCGGACGTCATGGACGTTCCTTGACGTCTTGAGTATAAAACTTCCTAAATGACTTATAAATATTGTTTTTGACCATAAAACAATATTACAACCCTTAGAAAGTCAAGTGTGGCTCTAGATTAGGCTTTAGACTTTCGGAGTATTACATTATCTTCCCTTAGGAACATCCTGTGACAACCCAAAACCATACCCTAGAAGATAGGGTGCAATCTCGGATTGCGACCGGCGTCGTCGAACTCTCAGAGTTCTAAGACAAGCCTCATTCATATCTTTCATTGCATATACATAGTGAAAAGTAGTGCGGAATTAAAACCTTTCACAAAAACATAATATAGTCTTTAGAAACCTCTTTCATATAAAAGTAATAGAAATGCTAAGTCTCAATCTCATCATCTTAAGACACAAGAATACTTTTGGGACATCGCCCATACTT